>PITA01015806.1:0-48709 GCA_004023965.1 Spilogale gracilis
TTAACCGACTGAGCCACCCAGGCGCCCCAATAAATATAATATTTTTAAAAAATAAAAAAGAATTGTGAAGTTACACCACACAAGTATCTAAGTCAGATGCAAACTGAGATGCTCACTTTGGGAAACAAACTTCAGTCTTGAGCAACCCTTTTCCAGGGTTCATTCTCTTTACTCATTTTGATTTCCATAGAAATTTAAGTCAACCACTGGTATTAGAGTTTATTCATTTAGGTCACCAGCCTGCATCACCTCTTTATTTTGTAATTTTTTAAACCTTTGTTATTGTTAAATATGTACATGAGGACATGTAAAGCTCTAGTAGATTTCTAAAATAACAATAAAATAAGCATTCATTTTGCCCTCCCTTTAGGGATTAGTACATTATCCATTCTTCCCTGTGCTCCTCCAACCCCTTCCAGAGATAACCACCATTATGCATTTATAAGACATTTCCTTTCTCTTTTCTTCTGTTTTCCACCTATGTATGGTTTTGCACCTACATATAATTTGGAATTGATTGTATATGTCGTTCTGAAACTCCTCTTTGTTTCTATTATGTTCCAGAGATTCATCCATGTGTATGTGTGTATGGCTTTGGTTCATTAATTTATATACTATAGAATAATTCATTGAACAAATATCCCACATTTTATCAACCCATTCTACAGATGGAAGACTTTGGAAAGCTTCGATGTGTTGCTGTTGCGAAGAGAGCTAATATAAACATGTCCTCTGGCACAGATGGGCAAGAATTTCTCTAGATAGAGACCTAGGAGTAGAATTACTGGATCATGAAATTGAAAATCTCTAGATTGTGTCTAATGATCTTTTAAAGTGATTTGAATAAATTTTCACACTTACTAGCAATGCGTGAGTTCCTGTGGCTCCCAGTCTCTGCCAACACTTAATATGGTTAAAATATGTATATTTGTAATTATGTTGTTGTGATATCCTGTCATTATTACTTTAATTAATGTTTCACCAGTTATTCATGAGATCCAGTACATTTTTATCTATTTAACTTTTTGTGAAATGTCTTTTGTCATCTTTTGTGAAATGCCTTTGCATTTCTCCTGGATTATTAATAATTTAAAAAATATTATTCTTTATATAGTCTATATACTAATCTTATGTGAAATGTCTGCCATTTTTCTATTGGATTATTGGTAATTTAAAAAATTTCTTATTCAGGGGCGCCTGGGTGGTTCAGTTGGTTAAGTGACTGCCTTTGGCTCAGGTCATGATCCCAGGGTCCTGGGATGGAGCCCCACATTAGGCTCCCTGCTCATTGGGGAGCCTGCTTCTCCCTCTCCCTCTACCTGCTGCTCCCCCTGCTTGTGCTCTCTTTGTCGAATAAATAAATAAAATCTTTCTTAAAAATCTCTAAAAATGTCTTATTCATTCTTTATATGGTCTATATACTAACCCATTGTAGATAAGGCCAGTATCTTCTAATTTGTAGCTATCTTCTGTCTTTATTGTGCCTATTGATGAATAGGAGTGCTGAATATT
Organism: Spilogale gracilis; assembly: GCA_004023965.1. Taxonomy (NCBI): domain Eukaryota; kingdom Metazoa; phylum Chordata; class Mammalia; order Carnivora; family Mephitidae; genus Spilogale; species Spilogale gracilis. The sequence continues at coordinate 1,513 of PITA01015806.1, forward strand.
TTAATTTGGTTTTAAGTTTTATTCTAATTCTAGTTAGTTAACAACAGTATTATATTTGTTTCAGGTGGACAATGTACTAATTCAACACTTCCATACATCACCTGGTGCTCATCACCAGTACACTCCTAAATCCCCATCACCTGTTTCACTCATCCCCCCACCACCTCCCGTCTGGTAACCATCAGTTTGTTCTCTGTAGTAGAGTCTTTTTCTTGGTTTCCCCCTCTTTTTTCTCCCCTTACATACATTTGTTTTGTTTCTTAAATTCCACATATGAGTGAAATCATATAGTATTTGTCTTTCTCTGACTGACTTATTTCACTTAGCATTATACTCTGTGTCAATGCAAGTGTCATTGCAAATGGCAAGATTTCATCCTTTCTTTCTGGCTGGGTAATAGTCCATTATATATATTATATATATATATAAAATAGATACACTAATCCATTATTATAATATATAATAATAAATAATCCATATATTGTATATATATTCACCAGGCCTTCTTTATCTATACATCAACTGATGGACTCCTGGGCTGCTGCCATATCTTGCCTATTATTAATAATGTTGCTATAAATACGGGGGGTGCATGTTTCCTTTGAATTAATGTTCCTATATTCTTTGAGTACATACCCAGTAGTGCAATAGCTGGATCATAAGGCAGTTCTATTTTTAACTTTTTGAGGAACCTTTTCTCCACCAACCCTAACCTGTGGTAACCACTAATGTGATCTTCATTTCTATGATTTTGTCCTTTTAAGAAAGATATATAAATGAAATGATATAGTATATAACTTTTTTGAGATTAACTACTTTGTTTCAGCATAATTTTTTTTGGATTCATCCAAGTTGTATATATCAATAGTTTGTTCCTCTTTATTACTGAGTATCATTCCACAGAATAAACATAACACAGTTGGTTTAATCTTTCACTCAATAAAGGACATCTGAATGTTTCCAGGTTTGGCTATTACAAATAAAAATTGTGAGACTAAATTGTAGAGTTTTTTGAAGATTTATTTGTTTGAGACAGGGAAGGGTAAGGGGCATGAGGGAGAGAAACCTAAGCAGGCTCTGTGCTGAGATCTCAACCTGAGCTGAAATCAAGAGTTGGTCACTCAATGGACTGAGCCACCCAGGTGCCCCTAAATTCTTGTTTAAAGAAATAATAAATAGGCTCAGGTCATGATCCCAGGGTCCTGGGGTCAAGTTCACATCGGGCTCCTGCTCAGTGGGAAGCCTGCTTCTCCCTCTCTCACTCCCCCTGCTTGTGTTCCCTCTCTAGCTGTGTTTCTCTCTGTCAAATAAATAAAATCTTAAAAAAATAATAAAAAAATTAATAGACTATATTTAAAAGAAGTTTTAGGTTGATATGAAAATTGAGCAGAAAGTACAGTGAGTTCCCATACAAAACCCTCAGTTTTTCCCCCTCTTAACATCTGGCATTAATGTGGTACTTTTGTTACAACTGATGAGTCAGTATTGACACAGTATTATTAACTAAAGCCCATATTTAAACATTAGGATTCACTCTTGGTGTTGTATATTATATGGGTTTGAAAAAAATGTATAATGGCATGTATTCACCCTTATAGTTTCATACAGAATAGTTTCCCTGCCCTGAAAATTCTCTGTGCTCTGCCTATTCATCCCTCCCTCTGTTTAACCTCTGGCAACCACTGATTTTTTTTTTTACTGTCTCCATTAGTTTTGTCTTCTCCAGAATGTCATATAGTTGGAATCATCAAGTATGTGGCCTTTCGAGATTGGCTTTTTTCACTTAATAACATGCACTGAAGTCTCTTATATCTGCTCATGGTTTGATAGCTCATCTCTTTTTAGAGCTGAATTATTTGGAGGTACCACAGTTTATTCATCTGTTTACCTACTGAAGGAAAACTTGGTTGTTTCCCAGTTTGGGCAGTTATGAATAAAGCTGCTATAAATGTCTGAGTACAGATTTTTGTGTGGATATAGGTTTTGAGCAATTTGGATAAATACCGATGGGCGTGAGTGCTAGACCAGAGGGTAAGAGTATGTTCAGTTTTCTAAGAAATCACCAACTGTCTTCCACCGTGGCTATCCCATTTTGCATTCCCATCAGCAATGAATGAGAGTTCTTGTCGCTCCACCAAATGGCAGTATTCGGTATAGTCAGTGCTTGGGAGTTTGGTCATTCTAATATGTGTATAATGGCATCTCGCTGTTTTAATTCACAAATCTCTAGTGACATTTGATACTGATCATCTTTTTATAGGCTTATTTGCCATCTGTTTATGTTTGTTAGTATGTGTCTGTTCAGGGTCTTTTGCCTGTTTTAAAATCGTGTTGTTAGTTTTCTTATTGTTTTTGGGTTGTTTTTTTTTAATTGTTTTTTTTATTTTTTTTATTATTGAGTTTTAAGAGTTCTTTGTATAACAAACCTTTATCAGTTATATCTCTTGCAAATATTTTTTCTCCAAGTCTATGGCTTGTCTGCTCATTCTTGATAGTGTCTTTGCAACGCAGAGGCTTTTCATATTAAGAAGTCTTGCTTATCACTTATTTCCTTCATGTAGCTTGTCTTGGCATCTAAAAAGTAATCATCATACCCAAGATCATCTAGGTTTTCTTCTAGATTATCTTCTGCAGTTTTATAGCTTTGCATTTTACATTTAGGCTTATGATCCATTTGAGTGAATTTTTATGAAGGACATACAGCTTGTATCTAAATTCTTTTTTTTTTTTTTTTTTTTTTTGCAGATGGACATCCAGTTGTTCCAATACTATTTGTTGAAAAGGCTATCTTTTCTCTGTTATAAGGCTTTTCCTCTTTTGTCAAAGAGCATCTGATTATATTTATGCAGGTCTACTTCTGGGCCATCTCTTCTGTCGCATTCATCTGTCTGTTCTTTCATCAGTGTTCTCTTGATTACTGTAGCTTTATAGGTGAGTCTTAAAAATGAGTGGTATCAGTCCTCTAAATTGGTTCTCCTTCATTATTATGTTGACTGTTCTGGGTCTTTTAACGCTCCATATAAATATTAGAATCAGTTACTTAATAGCCACAGAATAACTTGTTGGGATTTTGATTTGGATTCATTGTGTTTTAATATACATTGATGGCCAACACTGTTGAGCATCTTTTTATTTGTTTATGGCCATTTGTATTTTTCTTTGGTGAAGTGTATTCAAATATTTTGCCTGTCTTTTTTTTTTTTTTTGCCTTTCTTTTACATTGAGTTATTTTCTCATTATTGAGTTGAGAAATTTCTTTTTTTTCCTCTCTTAAAGTCCTTTGTTAGATATATAATTTGCATTTTGTTCTCCGTGACTGTAAGTTACCTTTTTATTCTCGTAATAGTGTATTTCATAGATGAAAATTTTTATATTTTGTTGAAATTTAATTTGTCAAATATTTCCTTTTCTTTTTCTTTTCTTAAAGATTTATTTATTTATTTGACAGAAACGGAGTGAGAGAGGGAATACAAGCAGGGGGACTGAGAGACGGAGAAGCAGACTTCCTGCCAAGCAGGAACCTGATGTGGGGCTTGATCCCATGACCCTGGGATCATGACCTGAGCTGACGGCAGATGCTTAATGACTGAGCCACCCAGGCACCCCTAATTTGTCAAATATTTCTTGATTGAGTGCTTCTTATGGCAAACTATTTTTTTGTCAAATGTGTGAATTATCAGTTGAGGTTCCTTTTTTTTTTTTAACCAACGTACATTCAGTTGTTCAAAAAATTAGCAAAATTTATCAAAAAGGCTATATTTTTTCCAGTGAATTAACTTTTCACATTTGTCAGCAATTGATTGGTTATGTTTATATGAGTCTACTTCTAGATATATTTTCTGTCCCTTTGATATGTGGTCTATACTTTGACCACTACAATATAGTCTTTGTTGTAGTTTTATATTCAGACTTAAAGTTGGGTAGTGGGAGTCTTCCAAGTTTGTTCTTATTTTTCATAATTATGTTTGTTATTTTAACTCATTTACATTTCATATAAATTTTAGAATAAGCTTATCTATATCTACAAAAAGCCTGTGGGACTTTTGATTGAAATTGTGTTAAATCTTTTTTAAAAAATCTTTTAGAAGATTTTATCTATTTATTTGAGAGAGGGAGAGAGTGAGAGAGAGCATGAGAGTGGGGTGAGGGGCAGAGTGAGAAGCAGACTCCTCACTGAGCAGGGCACTGATGTGGGACTCCATCCCAGGACTCTGGGATCATGACTACAGCCAAAGGCAGATGCCTAACTGACTGTGCCACCCGGGTGCCCCTGTGTTAAGTCTACAGATAAATTTAGGCATTACTTTTTTTCTTAAGATTTTATTTATTTATTTGACAGCGAGAAACACAGCCAGAGAGGGAACACAAGCAGGGGGAGTGAGAGAGGGAGAAGCAGGCTTGCCGCCAAGCAGGGAGCCCGATGTGGGACTCGATCCAGGGTCTCCGGGATCATGACCTGAGCCAAAGGCAGTTGTTTAACCAACTGAGCCACCCAGGTGCCCCAAATTTAGGCATTATTGATAAATTAACTATATTGAGTCTTTTAAATTATTTAACTCTTTGATTTCTTTAATCAGCATTTTATAGTCCTCAGCATGCAAACCCTATACATCTTTCTTAAGATTCTTACGTAAGCACTGAATTTTTTGAGCTATTTTAAATGGTACTGTTTTAAAGTTTGGTTTCCAATTATTTATTGCTAGTATACAGAAACATAATTGCTTTTTTGTAAGTTGCCTTGCATATTTTTGTGTATCTGACCTTATATTCTGTGACCATTCTAACTCATACAGTTTTTGGTGAATTCTTGGGTTTCCCACATAGCAAAACACATTATTATCTTTATCATTTCTTTCCTTCTGCTTGCTAAAGTTGTAATTTTATCTTTTTAAAATTTGTTTGTTTGCTAAGATGGAAAATTGGTTTTTTTTTAAATTTGACATCTCTATTCCTTCACAACATATGCATTTACTGGTATAAATTTTCCTCTAAGTATTGCTTTGGTGCATCTCACGATTTTGATATGTTGTATTATCATTTTTTATTCACTTTAATATATTTCCTAATATTCTTGAGACTTCCTCTTTGGCCAGTGGGTTGTTTAGAAATTTGTTGTTTAATTTCCAAATATTTGGGGGGAATTTCCAAATATCTTTCTGTTATTCACTTTTAGCTTAATTCCACTATGGTCAAAAAACATACTTTCTATGTTTTTATTTTCTTTAAATTTGTTAAGGTTTGTTTTATGACACAAGATATGGTCAATTTTTATAATGTTTCATGTGCACTTGAAAAGAATGTTTATTCAGCTGTTATATGGTCAAGAGGTCTAACAATTACAATTAAGTCAATTTGGTTGACGGTGGTTTTAGGTATTGTATGTCCTTACTGATTTCTGTCTAATCATGCCATAGGTTACTAAGAGAGGGATGTTAAAATCTCCAACTTTAATGGTGACTTTTTCTATTTCTACTTTCAGTTCTACTATTTTATGCTTTATATATTTTGAAGATCTTTTGTTAGGTGCGTTTAAATTTAGGATAGCTCTGTATTTTCTGTGCGTTAGCTTTTTTATCATGGGAATGTCCCTTTTTATTCCTGGAAATTTTCTTTTTCTTCAGAATTGTATTTTTGTGGAGTGACATCAGCAAGATGGTGGAATAGGAGTACTCTTCTCTGACCTTACCACAGAGCATTAATTCTGATAATCACCCAGGGAAGAGATCACCTTTGTGAGAGTTTAGGAATCCAGTGGAGAAGTTCCAGCACACTCTTGAGACAATAAAATTCAAGAGTAGATACTCTGAAGAGAGTAAAAGAAACAGTTTCATTTTGCCTATATCCCTTCTTGGGCTTGGCTCAGTGCCAAGAAAGACCTCCACAGCTGGTGATTTTTTCCACAAAAGAAAGTGAGAGCTATGTTTCTCAAGCTATGCAGGGCACAGCCAGGAGGACCACTCCTTTCTTGCTCCTTTACTGGGATAATCTACAAAATCTACTGTGCTGGGAGAGGCTGGAGGATAGTAGCTAGAGCTCAAAGCTTGTCAAAGGAACACTACTAATTGTTTCACAGATCTTCCTAATAACCGATAAATGATATCCATCAAGATACTTGCCCACTACCCACTGGTGGACCCTCGTCTGTGGACCCCCTGGCTAGTCCATAGGTATCCTTATTGCTCTGTGCGTCTCATTCATACCCGTCTCTCTCCCCTTCCCCACCGTTTGTGTCTAGCTCCAAGTGTGGGCTTCCATGGATGGCAAGAGTGAGCCTTTAGAGGCAGTCAGCAAGCAAGTGAAGAAAGTGAGCCAGACCCTGTGATTAGGAAATGATTCATGAACTTGAGCATTTCAGAGCACTGCCCTGGAGATAACAAACAGGAAGCTCAAAGCAACCAGCCTGGCTTTGCAGGATTGAGAGAAGGCATGTGATTTTAAGAATTCCCCCCAAGAAGGAACAGGAAGTGTGAGTTAGGCACATCCTAGAAAAGGTGAGAGAAAACTCAGAATCTCTAGACAGATTGACAGATCAAGGCATATCTCTCCCAAAGCAGTCAGTAACACTGGAGGAGGTACTTGCTTCTTTGTATGTGAAGACATCAATGGAAATTCAAAGACACAAAAGTCAAAGAAATATGACTCCACAAAAGGAACACAATAGTTTTCTGGCAGATGATCCAAAAGAAATTGAAATCTACAAATCCTGACAAATAATTTAAGATAATTATATTAAGGAAGTTCAGTGAGCTATAAGAGAACACAGACAACTCAATGAAATCAGGAAAACAATCTACAGCCAAACAAGAGTTTCAACAGAGAGAAAAAAGCAGAAATTCTGAAGCTGAAGAATACAAGGAATGAAAAGAAGACTATAATAGAGAGCTTCAACAATAGACAAGATCATCAGAAGAAAGAATCCATGAATTCAAAGATAAATCATTTGCAGTTATCCAGTCTGCATACAATAATACCACAGAAATACATATTATCATAAGAGACTACTATGAATAATTATATGCCAACAAACTGGATAACTTAGAAGAAATGGATAGATTCCTAGAAACATGCAACCTACCGAGACTGAATCAGGAAGAAAAAGAAAATCTGAATAGACCTATAACTGGTAAGGATTTTGAATCAGAAGTCAGAAATCCCCCAGTGAAGAAAACCCCAGATGCAGATAACTTCACTCATGAATTCTACCAAATATTTAAAGAATACTTAATGCCAAACCTTCTCAAACTATTCTAAAAAATGAAGAGGAAGAAACACTTTTAAGCTCATTTTACCAGACCAGAATTACCAGACAAGACAGTATTAAAAAACTCTAGATTAATATATCTGATGAGCATAGATTTTAAAAGTTCTTAATAAAATCCTAGCAAACTGAATTCAACGATTTAGTAAAAGAATCATCCATCACGAGGTAAGATACATCTCTGGGATACAAGGATGTTTTAACATATGCATGTATTGATACACCACATTAATAGAATGAAGGATAGAAATCATATGATCATTTCAATAGATGCAGAAAAAGCATTGGGCAGTATTCAATACCCTTTCATTAAAAATTCTCAACAAATTAGGCATGGAAGAAATGTATTTCAACATATTAAAGACTATATATTAGAAACTCACAGCTAACATCATACACAGTAGTCAAAAGTTGAAAACTTGCCTCTAAGATTAGGAACCAGGAAAGAATGCCCACTCTTGCCATTTCTGTTCAACAAAATATTGGAAGTATTAGAGCAGTTAGGCAAGAAAAGAAATAAAGGCTCCAATAGGAAAGAAAGAAGTAAAATTGTGTCTGCAGATTACATAATTTTATATATAGAAAATTCTACATAAAAAACTAGTAAATTAGTTCAGTGAAGTTTCAGGATACAAAGTTAACATACAAAGTTCAGTTGCATCTGTACACACTAACAATGACTTATCTTAAAGAGGATGTAAGAAAATCCTATTTACAATATCATCAAAAACAATAAAACACTTAGGAATAAATTTAAGTAAGGATATAAAAGACCAGCCCACTGCAAGCTATAAAACATTAAAGACAGAAATCGAAAAAGACACACACAAAAGAAATATATCACATTTTCTTAGATTAGAATTTTGTTTTTAAAAACTATAAACTATAAAAGTTTAAAAAAACTATAAACTCAAAGTAATCACTATCAAAATCAATAGCATTTTTCACAGAAATAGAAAAAAAAAACCCGCTTCTAAAATGTGTATGGACACACAAAAGATCCTGAATAGCCAAACCAATCTTGAGCAAGAAGAATAAAGCAGGAAGCATCATGGTTTCTGATTTCAAACTATATTACAAAGCTATGGTAATCAAAACAGTATGTACTGGCATAAAAAACAGACACGTAGACCAATGAAATAGAATAGAAATTCCATTCATGTTCCCCACACATCTGGTAAACTAATTTTTGATAAGAGTGCCAAGAACATTCAATGGGGAAAGAATACTGTCTTCAATAAGTGTATTGGGAAAACTATATGCACATGGAAATGAAGGAAACTGGACCTCTGTCTTACACTGCTCTCAAAAATTAAACTTCAAATAGACCAGAGACTTAAATATAATACCTGAAACCGTAAACTCCCCAGAAGAAAAATCAGGGACAATCTTTCTTGACATGGGTCTTGGCAATGAGTTTTTGATTGTGACACCAAAACATATGCAACCAAAGCCAAAATAAGCAAGTGTGACTAAACCAAACTAAAAAGCTTCTGCACAATAAAGGAAACAACAAAGTGAGAAGGCAACCGACTGAATGGGATAAAATATTTGCAAACCATGTATCTGATAAGGCATTAATAACTTAAAAATATAAAGAACTCTTACAACTCAATAGTCAAAAGCAAAACAAAACAAAATCCAAATAATCCAAATTTTTTTCCATTTTATGGTTGATGATTGATTGATTGATTGATTGATTGTGGTACTTGTAGGCAAAAATCCATGTTCTGCACTCTGGGTATAAATAAATAGAGAAAGAAGTTCATCTGCCATTGAACACTTAAGTGGTGTCGATATCTTGACTATTGTGATTAATGTTGCAATGAATATGGAGGTACAGATCTCTCTTTAGGATAGAAATATGATTGCTCTCAGTTCAGTGGTATTGCTGGATCACGTGGTAGTTATATTTAAATTTTTTTTAAAGATTTTATTTATTTATTTGACAGAGAGAGAGAGATCAGAAGTAGGCAGAGAGACAGGCAGAGAGAGAGGAGGAAGCAGGCTCCCCGCTGAGCAGAGAGCCCAATGCGGGCCTTGATCCCAGGACCCTGAGATCATGACCTGAGCCAAAGGCAGAGGCTTTAACCCACTGAGCCACCCAGGCGCCCATATTTTTAATTTTTTAAGAAACCTCCATGCTGTTTTCCATAGCGGCTGTACCTTTTACCCTCCCACCAACAGTACATAAATATTCCTTTTTCTACATCCTTGCCAACAATTGTAACTTTTTTTTTTTTTTGGCATTTTTCAAAGCAATTTTACTACTGTTTAGGCATGGCTGCACAACTCACTGAACAGTGATACATTGTTCAAACGTTTGCTGTTACCTTTCCAATGCAGATGCTGCAAGATTATTGTTCTTTTTTTGTGATGATTTAGCATTTTTTTACTTTCAGTTTATTTTATTTTCTCAGTGTTCCAAGATTCATTGCGCATGCCCTACACCCAGTGCTCCACGCTTTAGGTGTCCCCAGTACCCACCACCAGGCTCTCCCATCCCCCCACCCCCTCCCTCCAAGTCCCTCAGTTTGTTTCTGTGTCCAGAGTCTCTCATTATTTCTTCTCCCTCCCCGATTTACCCGACTTCCCATTTACTTTCCTTCTCCTACTGTCTTCTATATTACCCCTTATGCACCACAAGTAAGTGAAACCATGTGATACTTGATTTTCTCTTCTTGGCTTATTTCACTCAGCATAATCTCTTCCAGTCCAGTCTAAGTTGCTACAAAAGTTGGATATTCATCCTTTCTGATGGAGGCATAGTATTCCATTGTATATATGTACCACATCTTCTTTATCCATTCATCTGTTGATGGGCACCTTGGCTCTTTCCAGTTTGTCAATTGTGGCCATTGCTGCGATGAACATTGGAGTACATATGGCCCTTCTTTTCACTACATCTGTATCTTTGGGGTAAATGCCCCTTAGTGCAATTACAGGGTCATAGAGTAGTTCTATTTTTAATTTTTTAAGGAATCTCTGCACTGTTTTCCAAAGCAGCTGCACCAGCTTACATTCCCACCAACAGTGTAAGAGGGTTCCCCTTTCTCCGCAGCCTCTCCAACACTTGTTGTTTCCTGACTTGCTAATTTTGGCCATTCTGACTGGTGTAAGGTGGTATCTCAGTGTGGTTTTGATTTGAATTTCCCTGATAGCTAGTGAAAATGAACATTTTTTCATGTGTCTGTGTAACTTATTTTTTGATGATAACCATTCTAATATGTATTAGGTTTACTTCATTGTGATTTTGATTTCCAATTCCTTGATGATTGATTTTTTTGTATGTACCTGTTGGCCAGTTTTAGGTATTCTTTGGGAAAATGCCCATACAGGTTTTGTGCCTACTTCTTGCCCCCCCCTTTAAAAATATTTATTTTATTTTAATAATAATTCATTTATTATTATTAAATAATTTAAATTCATTATTTAATAATAATCCAATTTAAAATAATCCAATTTAAAAATTGCCAAAAGAGTTGAATTTTTCCATCGAAGACATACAGATGGCCAATGGGTACATGAAAAGGTGCTTAACATTAGTAATCATCAGGTCATGCAAGTCAAAAGCACAATGAGATATCCTCTCGTTGGTAGGATGGCAATCATCAACAAGACAAGAGATAACAGGCATTGGTGAGGATGTGGAGAAAAGGGAAACTTTGTACACTGTTAGTTAATTTATAAATTGGTACCAACATTATGGAAAACATACAGACATTACTCAAAATTTTATAAATAGAATCAGCATATGATCCTGCAATCCCATTTCTGGGTATATATCTAAAGGAAATTAAGTCATGGTCTTGAGAAAACTGCACTCCCGTTCATTGTAGCATGTTCACAGTAGTGAAGATGTGGAAACAATTTAGGTGTCCATGGATGGATGAACGGATAAAGAAAATGGGATACATATATCACACTACAATGGAATATTATTCAGGCATAAAAAAGAAGGAAATCCCACCATTTGCAATAACATGGATGTACCAGAGGGAAGTCTGCTAGGTGAAATAAGACAAACAGAGAAAGGCAAATATTATATAGGATCACTTATATGTGGAATCTAAAAACAGAAAAAAATATGTAACTCCTAGAAATAGAGGATGGTGCTTACCAGGGGGTAAGGGATGGGGGAAGTGAAATGTTGGTCAAAGGGTACGAACTTTCACTTATAAGACAAGGCTCTAATACACAGTATGATGAGTAGAGTTGACAAAACTGTGTTGTCCACTTCAAATTTGTAAGAAAGTACATCCTAAGCATTCTCAGCACACACTCTAAAGGTAACATATCTCCTGTGATAGATATGTTAACTAGCTTGATTCTGGTAAATATATTTATGTCAAATTATCGCATTGTATACTTTAAATATATGCCATTTGATCCGTCAGTTATATTTCAATACATCGGACGGGGGAAGGGAAGAATTCTACTTTTTCTTATATTAACATTACCATTCTAGTTTTCTTCTGGTTCGTGATTGCATGGTATAAATCTTTTTCCATCATTTAGATTTTAGCCTATCTGCTGTTTTTAATAGAAAAGGGTTTTCTTGTAGAATAAGAATCCAATTTCATTAGATTATCAAATAACCTGATTATCCACGTATTGACTGAATTTAGTCATTTGACAATACCTACTTTCAAGGAATGCTGTCTATTGTAGTCTTAAAAATACGACCAGTGCCAAATATCCTTGCTGGGCATATTGCCTCCAAGCCCAAATACACACATATACACATACATACACGGACATCCAAGTCTTTTTCTAAAGAAAAAGTGAGAGTGGATGTTTGAACTTAATAGCTAGCTATCTCTGTTTTAATATATCTTTGTTATCTCTATTTGTCTTTACATATGAATTAAGACATATGAAATCAGTTTTTTCTTTTTTGGAAAAAATAAATTGATCATTTTATGTAACATTTGAATTATCTTATTAATGTTATTCTTGCTCAAGTTATTCCACATGCATTGGCTATAAAAACACATCATTCCCAGGGAAGTGTAGAGGGATCATTTTTTTTGTCTCTGCTTGAAAAAATGTGCTTATTTTGTCAGTGGGGTTTAATGTCAAATTTCTTAGCAGTCATTTGTTTTTGGCAACATAGAGACTGTTTCTGTTTCAAAAAGCGTTTTTCCTTTTTTCTTCTTAGGATTTTATTTATTATTTGACAGAGAGAAACACAACGAGAGAGGGAACACAAACAGGGGGAGCGAGAGAGGAAGAAGCAGGTTCCCCACTGAGCAGGGAGCCCCATGCGGGGCTCGATTTGGGATCCCGGGGATCAGGACCTGAGCCAAAGGCAGACGCTTAACTACTGAACCACCCAGGTGCCCCTCAAAAAGCATTTTTCTTTGAAACAAAGTTAGGAATTGGAATATCAACCATCTGAAGTGTCTCCCTATGAGACTGGAATCAATTTTCAGACTTTGAGGGACAGACCTTCATCCTGGTGAACAGCGGGTATGATAGGCGCGGGAGGAGCAGCCAGGTTGTTATGCGAAACCACTGTCGGAAGTAATCAGGTCACGCGTGGCATTTTATTAGGGCATTCCCCCTTCCCTGGTGAAAACAAACTATTTTATTTTTGAACTCCCCAAATACAAATACTCCTTTAATATAATATGCTGATATGCAAATGCACGTTTCCTACACTTAAATATAGAACGTATCTTATTGTCAAGCTGAATTCAATGCGTTGAAATAAAAAGCAATAAACCTAGAAATTATTTATCAGCATTTGTGATGTTTTTCACTTCTAGTTATATTTATCTAGGTAGATGCACCCAAAAGAGAAAATTACATTTAGAGGGAAACATTCAGCTGGATAATAGAACATAGCATTATAAAACATTTTCTAATACTACTTTCCTTATTTTTACCTTAACCCCCTTTTCTTTTTGATTGTCCTAATCCATTGAGCTAGACCTGAAAATTAACTTAATTTTTTCTGAAATTTGGAAACTAATTTAGAGTCTAGTAGTATTTGAAACCATTCATTGTCCCATTGTTCTACTTATACATTTTAATTTAGTGTGATTTTAAATGTGTTTTTCTAGTTTGGAAAAATATTTGCCATGCTTTTTCTTCAAAAATTAATGTATTAAAATTACTTCCTAAGATACATTCATGTATCTTAGACATAAGCATAGTTCTTAAAAGCAAAGAAAAATATTTGGCTAATCGCAGATTTACATGTCATCAAAACCTGCAACAAACTTATAAATATGAACTAAATATTTGGATTTAGAAGGAGAAAAATTCACTGTAAGGTAGAATGAAATAAATTCAAAACACTCACTTCCCAGACTCACAGATTATTACCCAAGTCAGCATGTATAAACAAATCCTTGTTTCCACTTTAAACTGTGCAATTTTAAATATTTCTTCATTCATAGAACGTTTACAAAATTAAGATGTAGCATGTAAATGTGAATGGAGTATGGTGTTCTAAAGATGGGAATGATTATTTAAAGGTGAGTGTGATGCTTAAAATTTCATAACCTGGAACAAAAGATAAACAAAAAGATAAGTGGCTGACAGAAGGCCACTTAAAGCTATGGTCTCAGCCTACTGATCTGATTTTCAGTTAATAAGATTCAGATAGAAGCAGAAATTTTTAATTTAGGGCATAGAAACAAATCCAATGGCACAAAACAAATGTCATATAAAACAATTATTGAATGCCATAAGCCAGCAAGAAGTTTATGGATCTCAGAATTGACTCTGATTTAAAAAAAGAAAACACAGGAGGATATACAAAAGCGAAGTCCAGGAGAAAATGATCAGCATACCGTGATTATACAAACAAGACTGGCTTTTAAATAATTGACATATCATAAAGTAACTTCAATCATTTTACAAACATTTAATTAATATTTTTCCTAGAATAACAATAAGCCTATAATGACTATGTCTGACATATTATTTATTATTCTGTTCGAATTAGCCAGTAATTACAAGAGGGAAGATTTCACCACCATGTTAAAGTCACCTAGCCAAAATGAAATAAGGATGTTCTTGAAGACCTACTTTTGGAAAACGCCAGCGCCAAGAACATGTAGACAAATCTTGATCACATAGTTTTCTGTAATTTCATGCATGTACAGCAGAGGGCAGTAATATAATTATAGTAGTTGAACCTGATGGGAGTAATTATCTGCAATTCTGAGATTCACCGGAAGTAGTAAACTAGAAAGTCTTTCTCATCTTCATCAATGTGTTTTTTCCTATCTAAATAGGGAAATTCTTTGCATGAAATTTACTTAATTTTTATAGCTGAAGGGCCATAATAATAGAAAGTTAATGTTGATTATTCCCTCAGAAATCAACAACACAACAAGTGATCTTTGAACATCGTAAACCAGCTTCCTCAAAAGACTAATAACACTCTATCAACCTCTCCCCCACTTCCTCTTGCTCTCACATAGCTACACTCACCTCACTATGTCTGCTCCCAAAACACCGTCCCAGAAATCTAAAAGTGGAAAAACTTTTGGCTATGTTAGCAGCTTTTTATGATACAGTTGAAACATTGTCTGATCGTAACGATCTCCACAAGGTGATGGAAACTTTAAGACAAGTGGAAAGACCAACAATGAGCTGTTATGAAAGAATGGGAAAGTTAGCCGAAATCATACTGAAATATGTTGTTTCATCACAAAGAGAGAGAACAGATGGTCAAACAGTTTTGTGGTCTTCATTTTCTGGGTAGAATTAATAGAATAATTGCCACCCTTAGCAAAGCATAACGCATGCATAGTAGACAAAAATAATCGCTTGCTTATAAAATTAACTGTGCTCGATGTTTGAGCTCTGCTCTGCAGAAAGTGAACATCTAGGGGCAGGCAGCAAACATGTTAACAAATAAACAAATTGTGGTAAGTCATGTCAGAACGTACAAAAGGGCATGTCTCTGGGAGCCTCTGGGAGCCAGGAAGGGGCTGTGGAGACACTAACATTTAATTTGGGCTTTGGAGAATGGGAAGGCATTCATTCCTTTAAAAAGTGGTAGTAGAACAGTGGCTCCTGGGGGTGGGGTGGGGGCTCAATTGTTAAGCGCCTGCCTTCAGCTCCCGTCATGATGCCTGTGTCCCAGGATAGAACCCTGCATCCGGCTCCCCGCTAGGCAGGAAGACTGCTTCTCCCTCTGCCACTCCCCCTGTTTGTGTTCCCTCTCTGGCTGTGCCTCTCTCTCAAATAAATAAAAAATAAATAAATAAAAATAAATAAATAAAAAGTGGTAGGACAATCTTCCAGGAAGATAGGAACTGGTTATGCCAAGGCTTGGAGTCATGGGAGGCTAATCACAAAATAAATACATCTCCAGCGTTCAGAGGAAATCCAACTGGAAGCCACAATTCTGTATTAGTTAGAAAGTAATTTTATTATGCTATTAAGGTAATTCACAATGGTTGCTTAAGAAACTTAAGAGGGGAGTTAGCTTTGAATTTTAACGGAAGAATTTGTTCATCACAGACTTGTGGGCATGTGGGAGTAGGGAGAGGTTATTTGTTTCAATGCTTGCTTTTTAGCACAGAATTTTCCTTTTTCAAGAAGCTGATAGGAGTCAGAAATTTGGTAGCTTATTCGGAAAGGTTGTGACTCTCAATTCTAGAAACTTCTATCAGCATGATTTTATTATTCACACCCAGAAATTATAGAGACAGTATATATATATTTTTCTGTTTGCTTGTTCTTCTGGTCATTGTATTAGGGTCCAAAAATTAGTTATGGTCAGAGCTATATTGTCAGAAGTAAGTGTGCAAATAAGAATTATTTTGCAATCATGGTGGCGCCTGGGTGGCTCAGTTGGTTAAGCAACTGCCTTCGGCTCAGGTCATGATCCCAGAGACCCGGGATCGAGTCCCACATTGGGTGCCCTGCTTGGCAGGAAGTCTGCTTCTCCCTCTCTCACTCCCCCTGCTTGTGTTCCCTCTCTAGCTGTATTTCTCTCTGTCAAATAAATAAAATCTTTTTTAAAAAAAAGAATTATTTCGCAATCAGGACTCCCTACAGAGCAAGTTATCTATATGGTTATGGCCTAGGCATTTTTAAGGGTCAGTAAAAATATTTGAGATCTGGAGAATAATTTATTGGCTTCAAAATAAGAGATAAAATGGGAAAATAAGAATTGATAGATATTTGTCTACAAAAGTAGTACTAACCACTCAGCTTCATCTCAACTCAACTCTTTTCTAGCTCTATCAAACATATTTAATATAGGACATGGATGTCTTTTATCTGTTTGATGTGATTTAGAGTAAGACCTCCAAAAATAAAAATGTTCACAGCCTTCAAGCTCTTCAAATTTCTCCACTCACCCTGAGCATTGCATCTACATTATTTTATATCTGTATACGGCTCTGCGAATCTTTGATTATAAGATCTACAGCATGTTTCCAGGGAGATGGCAAGTGGAAGGAATCATGAAAAACAGAGACCTCAACTCCTGCCCCCAGCTTTATTTCATTTTTGTTAACAGGAGACTGGTTAACAGCAACTCAGTTCCCCATGACACTGCTTAGCCCAGAATCATGTTGGTTGCCTCATTCTTCTGGTTCTAGATAGCCAAAGAACTAAAATATGTAAATGAGCTATATTTAGATTTGTAAATAAATTTAAAATTCTTGGATATGAGATACCTTGTTGCCAGCTTACAATATGTTAGTTACCAGAGGTTCCTTTCTGTTAGTTGTCTAAAATGTAGAATTTATTTTTGACCAGAAATATGTTACAAATGATTGGTAGTTTTTTAGACTGCCCCATAAAAGTCTCTTGGATACATAATGTATCTGATTGATTGATTATGATAATTTATTTTATTTTTTCTGTGTTCCAAGATACATTGCTTATGCCCCACACCCTGTGTGCCATGCAATACGTGCTTTCTCTAATACCCACCACCAGGCTCACCCATCCCCCTTCCCCCCGCTTCCAAACCCTCAGTTTGTTTCTCAGAGTCCAAAGTCTCTCATGCTTCATTTCCCTCTCTGATTTACCCCAGTTCACATTTCCTTTCCTTCTCCTACTGTCCTCCATGTTACTCCTTATGGTTCACAAGTAAGTGAAACCATATGATCCTTGACTTTCTCTACTTGGCTTATTTCACTCAGCATAATCTCTTCCAGTCCAGTCCATGTTGCTACAAAAGCTGGATATTTATCCTTTCTGATGGAGGCATAGTATTCCATTGTATATATATATACCACATCTTCTTTATCCATTCATCTGTTGAAGGGAACCTTGGCTCTTTCCACAGTTTGGCGATTATGGTCATTGCTGCTATGAAAATTAGGGTACATATGGCCTTTCTTTACACTACATCTGTATCTTTGGGGTAAATCCCCAGTAGTTCAATTGCAGGGTCATATGGTAGCTCTATTTTTAATTTTTTAAGGAATATCCACACTGTTTTCCAAAGCGGCTGCACCAACTTGCATTCCCACCAACAGTGTAAGAGGATTCCCCTTTCTCCACAGCCTCTCCAACACTTGTTGTTTCCTGCCTTGTTAATTCTGACCATTCTAACTGGTGTAAGGTGGTATCTCAGTGTGGTTTTGAGTTGAAATTCCCTGATGGGTAATGATGACGAATATTTTTTCATGTGTCTGTTAGCCATTTGTATGTCTTCTATGGAGAAGTGTCTGTTCATGTCTCCTGCCCATTTTTTGATGTGATCATCTTTTTTTTCTTGGTGTTGAGTTTGAGTAGTTCTTTATAGATCTTGGATATCAGCCCTTTGTCTGTAGTGTCATTTGTGCATATCTTCTCCCATTCCATGGGTTGCCTCTTTGTTTTGTTGACTGTTTCCTTTGCTGGGCAGAAGCTTTTTATTTTGATGAAGTTCCAGAAGTGCATTTTTGCTTTTGTTTCCTTTGCATTTGGAGACATGTCTTGAAAGAAGTTGCTGTGGCCGATGTCAAAGAGGTTACTGTTCTCCTCTAGGATTTTGATGGATTCCTGCCTCACGTTCAGGTCTTTCATCCATTTTGAGTTTATCTTCATTTGTGGTGGAAAGATTTTATTCATTCACTTGTCAGAGAGAGAAAGCACAAGCACAGAAGCAGGGGCAGCAGCAGGCAGAGGGAGAGAGAGAAGCAGGCTCCCTGCTGAGCAAGGAGCCTGATGTGGGACTCAATCCCAGGACCCTGGGATCACACCTGGAGCTGAAGGCAGCTGCCTAACTGACTGAGCCACCCAGACATCCCTATACCTGATTATTTTAACCACAACTTCAGCATTGTTTAAGATAGAGTTTCTCCCAAAATAATTAAAAGCAAAGACTCAGACGTCTATTCTTACATCACTGTTCATAGCAGCATTATTCACAATAGCCATAAGGTAAAAGCAGCCCAATTTGCCATCAGCAGTTGTGATGGTTAGACAAAATATAGTGTAGACATACAATGGAAATTTGTTCAGCCTTTAAAAGCATTGAAATTCTAATATATACTACAATATGAATGAGCATTGAAACACTATGCTAAATAAGATCATTTGGACTCAAAAGGACAAATATTGTATGATTCCACTTATATGAGGCACCTAGAACAGGCAAATACCTAGAGAGAAAGTAGAAAGATAATTTGAGAGGAGGGGGCAAAGTTATTGTTTAGAGAGTGCAGAGTTTCTGTTTGGTATGATGAGAAGGCTCCAAGAAAGCGTACTTCTGCAACATTGTGAACGTACTTAAATGTTACTAAACTATACACAGAAGAATGGTTAATATAGTAAATGGTACATATATCTTACCATGATAAAGTATAGTTTATACAAATTGAAATCATTCTTGAGTTCCATCTCACACTAGGAATCTAGCTTCTCAAGTTTACGACAAGGAAAGAGAACAGATGCATTCAGTATCTATGAAGAATGACACTAGAATTTGGCATAAAATAGAAGAATTTAGGGGCACCTGGGTGGCTCAGTTGGTTAAGTATTGGACTCTCAGTTTTGGCTCAGGTTGTGATCTCAGGGTTGTGAGATCAAGCCCCACGACTGTCTCTGTGGTCAGTGGGTATCTGTTCGGGATTCTCTTCTATCTGCTCCACCTTCTCCCCTCCCCACACCCTGTGTGTGTGCTCTCTCTCTCAAATAAATAAATAAATATACATATTTTAAAAAATTAGAAAAATTTCATATTTTCCTAATTATGAGTGTTTGCTAAAAATGTAATAACATAGCACAACAGAACCAGTGTCCATAGTTTAGAAGTATGGCATCCATCGTCACGCCCCATCCTAGCCCTCCAGTCTTCTTTCACATCTCCTTTTGCTTGCATCCCAGGCATCATTAACACCTTGGTAAAGAGGCATTGTTCCCATCTGGTGAAGTGGTAGGAGTAGAACAAATGGAATAAGAGGCAAGCAAAGTCCCGGCCAGGATCACATTTAAGATGTGGCTTTGTAAGTCAGGATGGCCACTGCTTTTGTTGTTTATTTAGAATTGAAAAGATGGAGACAAAACCATGCAACAGTGTGCATTCCAAGCATTGTCACTAAAATTTATCTGATTGTGTATGCTTGACACTGTTGGGTGCCAACTATGGTGGATACTTCCAGCTGTCTTGCTAAGGGTGTGTTGTGGTCCACTGTCCCCATCTTCCTTATCAAGAGAAACTGTTTGTCCCTTTGGAGTGATGACATGCTCAGTTAAAAAACTTGTTTTCTAATGATTCTTTCACCTAGGGATCGCCAGGTGGTACAGTCTAGCCAATGAAAATCTTCCAGGGAATTTTGGGAAAGTCTTAGCTTTCATGATGTAGGGGCTTCCTCTTCCTCCACTCCCATTCATCCAGTGGGGCATGGCGCTGTAATTCTAGAAGTTTTAACAGCTCTTGTTTTCATGAAGATGGAAAATACTTGCTAGTTCAACAGTGTAGGAATTTAGAAGGAGCCAGGGCTCTTGATGATGTGCAGCAGTGTGGATTTCTTAAGCCTAGGCTTCTTGTTAGGAGAGAAAATAACTGTCTATCTCTTTAAGCTACTGATAGGTAGGTGTGGCCATGCATCTACTGGGGAAGGGCAGAAATTCCAGATGGAAAGAACAGAAAACCTGAGATCAGAAATAGGAAGTAGGTGGAGTAGAAGAAAAGGATGGAAAATATGTGGTTTATTTTGTTTGGAGCATAGGGTATGTAAGGGAAAGTAGAGGAAAATAATTTTAAAAGGCAGTTTTAAGCCAGAATGTAAAAGGCCTGAAGTTCCAGGCCAAAGAATTTGGTTTTTGAGGTAAACGTGATGAAGAATCGCTCAAGGCTTCGGAGCTGCAAAGTGCTACTATGAGAGTTCTCCTTTGTCAAGCAATGCCTTGCTGCAGGAGTTCAGTGGCAGGGATGGGAGGGGCTGAGTCTGAGGTTATTTTACTCATCTGGGTTAGAATGAATGCAGGCCCAAACCAGGCAGGGACAGTAGGAATAGACGGGATGGGTGGGAATGGGAGATGCTTTCAAGGCAAAGACAGATGTTGACGTGTGGAGTAAATGAAGGGAACCTTGTCTACTTCTGACTTTCATTTCTTGATGACTGAAAGTGAAATACATGGGCTGGCTAAGAGCCAGGAGTTTTTTCTTTTCGAGTAGAATATAAAGAGAATATTATAGTTGAAGATTTCTTTCTAAACACTAAAACACTAACGGATAGTTCTTCCTTGTAACTTCAAAGTTTCCTTGGTGAAGATTTTAATAAAGTGAATCCTTTGGAATGAAGTCTCTGTGAGGTTAGACACATTGTTCTGTTCACTGCTGTTTTCCCAGCACATAGACGAGTGTCTAGCATGTACCATGCCCTCAGTAAATATTTGTCAAATAAATGAATAAATGGATTATTCATTATCTTTGGAAATTTTGTGGTGTGTAATATTATTTTTTATTTAATAATATCAGGGATTTTTAGACCAGAAAAGGACTTTAAAATTTGCCTGGTCTAGTCTGGTATTTTCAAAGGAACCTGATTCACAAATTATGGTACAAAGAGAGGATTTTGTAAGTGTATGCGTATTACATTTTTAAGGACCAATAAACCAAAAGGAGAAAATAATATTTGTGTGCAAATCTGCTCAAAACCACCTTTATATAAACAAATATGTAATTTTGGGTTTCTATATGCATAATACTGCTCAAGATGTGGTAAGACAATTAAAAAGAAGATTTAGATCTAATCCTTATCCTCAAGAAATTGCAGTTCACTTAGGGAGATAAAATGAAGGCATATGAAATATCTAGGACACAATCAAGAACTAGAATTGGGTGGCATTGCATATATGGATTCAGGAAAGGAAGAAATTAACATGACCTAGAGGCTCCATTCTGTAAATTTTTAAAAATATTTATATGAGAGCATAAAAGATGCAATTTATCAAATTATCTGCTGGCACGAAGCTGAGTAGAGTAGAATTCAAAATGAATTCAAAACAATGGGGTGAATCTAACAAGGTGAATTTAAATAGTGTAAATAGCTTAATAATGCTTGATAAGAGGTTAATGATAAATACTGAGCTTTTACTATGAACAGGTACTATTTAGCGCTTTGTTATTTCACTTGATCCTCATATTCATGAAACTTATTTTTTTAAGATTTTATTTACTTGAGAGAGGGAGAGAGAGAGAGAGAGAGAGAGCGCACATGAGCACAAGAGCAGGAATGAAGGGCAGAGGGAGAGGGAGAAGCAGACTCACCGATGAGCAGGGAGCCAGGCGCCGGGCTTGATCCCAGGACCCTGGGATCATAACCTAAACTGAAGGCGGACACTTAACTGAGCCACCCAGGCACGCCTTGAAACTTATTTTAATTCTCATTTTTAAGGGTAGGTAATGTTCCCCAGGTCAAATAATTCAGATCTAAAACTCTTACCTCCTACTCAATCATATTGCCTCAATAGTTTTAAAAAAGATAAACATGAACTTCTATATTTATATATTTAGTGTGAAGCCCCTCACTAATTTGAGGTACAAATAAGGTCGTTCATCCTTGTAATAAGCAAATTAAATATTCAAGACCCTAGCAGCTCAATTAGCAGTGTGTCTAGTCCAAAAGGAGCTTTCTTTTTAGTTGCCCAAAGTCTAACTCTGACGAAGACGTTCATTCTGATTCCAGCAGCCAGATAAAGAAAGAACTGGCAAATCTTTGGGTTTGAAAGATTCCGATTTCCAGGGGTCATTGCTTTTGTTGCAGCCTTATCTGCAGTTGAGAATGGACTCTGTACAGTCTGAAGCAGCTTTCTTCTTTGAAGTGGAAATGGCACCATTGCTAGGGTAGAACCCTGCACAGGGGACACTTATCCTCTCTCTGGGAGGAGGACCCCCACACTCTCTAGCTCCTGCTGGACTAAGAGAAATCGCAGTGGACTTCCAAGTTGACGGCTCTTTGGTTTACACTCATCAGCTCAGCCGTTGTCCCAAACGCAGGTCTACCAACAAAAGTCAGGTTGAACCTTCGGTTCAGCCATGTGCTGTGTTAGAACTGACCCTTACTCTACACTTTGGTTCTAGTATTGAGCCTGGGTTTACCAATCCAGACTGATCCTTCTGTGATGGGAGCTTTCTTACCACTGGACCTCAATCAAGGACAACCGAATCCTCAAGATCTAAAAGAAAGTCAAATCTCCAAGGAGAAGAGGCCTTGATGCCTTTCCTTCGGGACATCATGTGTTGCATGTGTACGTACTTAACTCTATCTGCCCATAAATTCTACAGATGATACCAGTCATGTTGATGACTCCCAAAGGTATATTTTGAGCAGAAAACTCTACCAAGAACTTTAAATTTGCATGTTCATTTGCCTGCCCAACATCCTTAACTGGAGATCTTCTAGGCATTTCAAATGCAGTGAATCCCAAATAGAACTTTTGATTCCCTGCTTCTAGATCTGTTTCTTCAACAATCATTTTGGAACCTTAAAAAATTCAGATATTCAATCCAATAACCTGAAAGTCTGACTGGATCCCTTCTTTTCCCTCTTTTCCACATCTAATCCATCAGCAAATCATGCTGGCTTAATCTTTATAATACTCCCTAATTCCAGCGTATCCCACTTTTCTCCTGCAAATACCTTGGTTCATGCCACCATCACCTCTTGCTGGCACTGGTCTTCCTGCTCCAATTCCCTTTTTTCTAACCTCACAATCCATTCACCCCGTAGCAGAGTGTCCTTGCAATAATGTAGTTAAATCGTTCTCTCTCCCCTAAGCTTCTAGCACATCTCTCCCCTGCCTCCTTCAAAGGTTTCCCATTAGTCTTGGAATAAAACCCCAATTTCTTCCTTCATCTTATACTACACTTTCTTTCCTTTCCTTTTCTTTCTTTCTTTCTTTCAAAATTATTTATTTATTTATTTATTTATTTATTTATTTATTTATTTATTTGACAGAGGGAAACACAGCTAAAGAGGGAACACAAGCAAGAGGAGTGAAAAAGGGAGAGCAGGGAGCAGGGAGCCCGATGTGGGACTCGATCCCGGGTCTCCAGGATCATGACCTGAGCAGAAGACAGATGCTTAATGACTGAGCCACCCAGGCTCCCCTTACACATTTTCTTTCACTTTTTCTAACTGCAGTAATCCTTGTCTCCTTTCTATTTAGAACACACCAAGGAACTTTGTATCTCAGGGCTTTATCTTGCCATTCACACTGTAGACTTTGTCATCTTTCAGGGTTTTTGCTTAAATCCCACTCTTCAGAGAGGCTTTCCTTAGTGAATGTAACAAAAATAGCCCTATCCAGATATTCTTTATCTTATCACGCTTTCTTGTACTTTGTAGCACTTATCACACTATCTTGTTTTCTTAAAGGTTGTTTAATTCTTTGTCAGTTGCCTATCCGCATTTGAATTCTATGAAGGTTAGGATGGGTTAGCCTTTTCTTGTCTGTATTTCCAGAGCTAAGCTTCTAGCGCATAGTAGGTACTCCATACATCATCTGACTCACTTCAAATAATTGTAAGATATCTGTTGCATTCCAGAGGTAGTTCTTGGCCTGCTTTTTAACAGCTTAGTGATTCTCAGTCGTGGCTTCATATTAGTCTCGTTTCGGGAACTTTAAAAAAATACCAACACTTGGTCCCCACACCACCTCCATTAAATCACAGTCTCTGGAGGTGGGACCTGGTACCATTATTTGAAAAGCTCTTAGTTGACTATTAATCTACAACCATGGGATATCTGTGGGTAAATATTATTCCCTCTAAATCACCTCCCTTCTTCTTTCATTAATGTCATTTAGTAGGATCCTATCAAATGATTTCTCCAAGAAATGTTTCTGGAGAGACAGAAAGCATTTCTTTGTAATGATTTGTAAAAGCCACTTCAAATTTGGTGTTTATCTGTGGACCACAAAACTTGTTCCCTGATGATATAGATACTTTTATCCACTGGGGAATGGATTTCTTTGGAGTTTGAGGATAACAAATATTTCCTGGGAAAGAGTTTGTAGATGTGTCCATCTATGAGGAATTATGATCTTCAGATTGCACTCATAAGCTTTTGATTTTTGTCTATATTTTCACTTTCCCTATGGTTGGATAGTCTCCCAGATATATCCATGGTGTGCTGTCCGTCCATTTAATCGAAATATTATCATTTGCTGAAGCATTTCTTATTAGAAATGTTTTCCCTAACCCCAAATGGCACCCAACCACTGTCATCTCTCTTTCCCCTCTACTTTATTTATTTACATAACTTTTCACTAATTAACAAGTATATTTATTTGTTTATGCTGTGTTTTATTCTACTAGCATATAGGCTCCACAAAGCTGGGATTGTGACTATTCATTGCTCTATCCCTAGTACTGTTCAATACATATTTGTTGAAAAGATGATGGAATGAATGAACTGTGTTCTGGCAATGGGGTCTCAAAATTGATTGCGTTTTCTCCCTTTCTTCCTTCTTTTATTCTCATGGCATTTTGCTATATCAGGACACATCACTTAGGAAAATAAATGTTAGTGGTTCCAGGAACTCTTTTCTCCATGCTTTAACAGTTTCATTTTCCCTCAATAGTAGTAATTAGCATACATGGGATTTATTTACTTCAGATATTAACTTTAATAGTATATAATCCATAAAAATATTCCCTGTTCATAGCAAAACAATATTCACTAATGTGGGATATACTTAGGGATGATAGGGAAATAACTGCTGATGGTAAGAGTTTCTGTGGCTTATAGAGAGCTAGTCGAGGGACACTTCTCTGTGCTTCCTATTTGAGGGTATCATGATAGGTGTACAGAGGAGGATACAGAAAAAAACAGGCATTTTCTGCCTTCTAGAATTTTACAATCTATTTAGTAATATAAATAAACTATATGTGTATGAAATGTGAGAATGATAAAGTGATAAGGAGATACAAAACAAAATATAGAATAGATTCAAAATGCAAATTGAGTAATATTATCTTGGGAGATATATATATATATATATATATATATATAACATGGGAGGTATATTATATATGTGTGTGTACATATACACGCACATACACACACACACACACACACACTAGTTGAATTAGACGGAATGGACTAGAATTTCTGAAAACTGAGTTTTAATGTAGAATGTGAAGGTAACAAAGAAGGTAGACGCATTCACTTTGGTGCTTTTCTGTTTGCAAGCCCTGAACTCTTTATCTAACTCTTGCCTGGATTCCATTTCCTCATTATAATTTGGGATTTACCTTTTTCTCCTTTATGGACTTGTTAAGTTGTAATATCTAACCAGCTGCCATGAGAACAACATAAGAGTTGTTACTTTAAATCATATATTTGGCTGAAACAGAATGCTCGTCAGACTGTGTCCCTGTTGTCATTTATTAGACTATATTGGACTATTGAGCCGGACATCTTCTCTTTGCCCCTCCAGACTGTCTCTTGATGTTTTTCCGTCCTGCTCTGCGTGCTGCTGGGTTGCCCTGTAAGAACTGGTTGGGTTCAGCCAGTGGGATACATAGGAGATGGACAAATGGGAAAGCAGTGGGGTTTGAGTATTTGTTCCCCTGGCTCCCTGTCTCTTGGGTCTGTGCCTCTCAACAGGCAACACTCTGTACACAGTTCTTTCTGTCTCCTGGTACCACTAACTGGTACCATTTCCCTTACCTCTTTGGGCTTAGGGTGATAACATCTCCCACCCTTTGATTACCCTTGAGGTATTTCAATACTGTCACTTGTGCTCTCCCTCTATCCTACCCTGACCTTTGTAATTTGCCTCTGTTTTAACTCTTCCTCAAAGTATTTGATATAAGTTGCCATTAACTTCCTGTTGAGACTCTGATAACCTTGCCAAGCAAGAGGGAATCAGAGTCTGAAATGTCTAACCCTCTAATCCCATGGTTGGCTCCACTGGTAACCAGTTCCCCTCTTAGCTCCATCCCAAAAGTTACTAACATAGAAAAAGATGTCTTTAAGCTTTCATCACTTAGGTAATTCTAAAGGTTTTAGGATGACTGTGCCAGAAATGGGGATGTTAAATCACAATATAGGGAAAACCAAAGGCCGATGTGTGTGTGCTTTAATAGTACATGACCACTGGAATAGGGAACAGGTAAGCCTCATCAAGACAGATGTTAAATCAGGTTACTGGCAATGGAAGAATTCCTTCATGTTTCAGGTGAAACTAGAGGAACAAAAGAGCTGGAGAGCTGGAGTGTTTTTGCAACATTGCCTTGAGGGTAAGGAATACCTAAGACTGTGGGGTTACCATCCCATCTATTAGGGAGGAGGAAATTGCAATACAGGTAATCAGGCCAAAAAAGGTAGAATGTTGTCTCACTTTGGTCATAAGTTAAAACAAGAAACTGAAACTCTGCAACTCTCTGTATTAAATCAGCTGAACTCTTCAGGGAATTTGGGATTGCCTTCCAAATTTTGCTGAGCTCAGTAAGCTGAGAAAGTTATTCAAACCTAAAACATCCCAATTTGTTTGTTTGCTTGCCTGTTTTTTCCCAGAACAATACCCACAGGAGTTAGGATTCCATGGAGATAATTTTAGAAAAGCCTATTATTAGGGGAAAAAAGACAGTTATTTAAGTAAGTTTGAATTATTATATAATCGCTAAAGATGAAAAAGAAAAATGAAGTTCTGTTGTCATAGCTCTGTAAGGTCATCATCTTTGAACTGTGTGAAAATCCCATGGGACAACTGGAAGAGACCATGTCATCCTTGGATACCTGTGTTCTTGACAGAGTACCCTCAGACTGACCAGGGAATCAATAGTTGCCAGGAATCGCTCAAACAAAATTATAGTAATTGTAAGCATAAAACAATTTTCTGGTTTACTTTAACTAACTCCTGGATTGCAATCGACTGACAAGATATGTCTGCTGCATAGTGCATGGTATGTCACATCACAGGTGTCACGTTGGAACATTCAGCTTGTGGGTTTCTATTTTAACACTGAAGGGTGGGCAGCAGGCCATTCTTGATTTGACTCACTTAGAAAAATCCTAAAAATTATGATAAATTTCAAAATGACATGAAAGAAGTCTATGCTATTTAAGGTCTTATCAGTACCTAATAATGGTTTAAAATTTAATAATTAAATCCTGCCGACTGAATAAAGATTGCACCACATCTGTAAAGGAGAAATAAATATGTCTTAAAATCTGGCATTCTTTCTGGAAACAAAGAACCACCAAGGCTGAGAAACTGCTAATACATTTCTCTTCTTAAATAAAAGTTAGAAATAAATTTTTAAAATTCAAATGAGAGATGCAATATAAATACCATACTAATTTGCCCATTTCCCTCACTTTCCACAATATTTCAACTCTACAATGATGATATGGACAGAATTAAGGATTTCTATATTCTAATATATTTCTTCCTGGCAGACTTTATTATTAATTTCTATAGAACAGACATCATCACTTTTAAAGGTTTGCACGAAGAATCGCAGAGGAGAGACATTCTTGTTTGTTTTGGAAATTTTTATTCAGATAGTATCACAGATTTTTAACTTACCTTTCTGAGTTACAAATTTAGTATTCAGTATTTCACATGTTTGTGTCATTATCACAAATAACAAGAAAGAACTCCCTATGTACCTTCTGAAAATGTGCAATTTTTTATGCTTAAAAATTGTCTGCCAGCAAAGAGCTTTTATAACTCAACAATAAACAACTCAATTAAAAAATGGATAAAGGTTAGAATGGGGCGCCTGAGTGGCTCAGTTGGTTAAGCGACTGCTTTCGGCTCAGGTCATGATCCTGGAGACCTGGGATCAAGCCCCACATCGGGCTTCCTGCTCGGCGGGAAGCCTGCTTCTCCCTCTCTCAGTCCCTCTGCTTGTGTTCCCTCTGTAGCTGTATTTCTCTCTGTCAAATAAATAAATAAAATCTTTAAAAAAAAATGGACAAAGGACTTGAACTGACATTTCTTCAAAAAATATAAATGTCCAAAAAGCACACGAAAAGGGGACCAATGTCATTAGTCATGAGGGAAATGTAAATCAAAGCCATAGAGAGATACCACTTCACACTCACTAGTATGGCCATAAAAAAAGAAACTAACAAGTGTTGGTGAGGATGTGGAAAAGCTGGAACTCTCATACACTGTTGGTGGGAATGCAAAACGGTGCAGCTGCTGTGGAAAACAGTTTGATAGTGCCTCAGTAAGTTAAGCATAGAATTACCATATGACCCAGCAATTCCACTCCTAGGTATATATATAAAATAACTGAGAACAGGTGTTCAAACAATAACTCATATGTGAATGCTCATAGCAACTCTATTCACAATAGGCAAAAGGTGGAAACAACCCAAATATCTATCAGAGGATGAATGGAGAAACACATTGTGGTATACCCATATAATGGAATATGGAATATCATTTGGCTAAAAGAAAATGAAGGAGGTACAGACTACAAAATGGATGAAACTTGAAAACAATGTTAAGTGAAACAAGCCAGATGTAAAAGGCCACATATTATGGCTCCATTTGTATAAAGTATTCAGAAGAGGCAAATCCACAGAGACACAATGCAGGGTGGTGGTTACCTGGGGCCTGGGGAGTGAGATGGGTAGCAGAAATGGGGAGTAGATAATGGATATGGGATTTTGGTTTGGGGGTGTGAAAATGTTCCAGAGCTAGATAGTGGTGATGGTTGCCTAACACCATGAATATACTTAAAGACATTTTATGTGTAGCCACTTTAAATGGTTATAATGGTACATTTTGTGTTGTGTGTATTTTACTACAAAAAAAGAAAAAGACATTTTCTACCCACTCATAGATTTAGGATATTCTTTTGAGTCAAGTATATATATTTATTCCTGTACATAATAGATTTCACTGTTTTTCAACAGAATCTTTCTATAATTGGATGAAATGATACCCTTTTGAGTGAAGAACAAATAGCCATAAGAATGTGCATTCATATTGATTTCGTGACAACCTTTTGAATTATGTGATTAGAATTCCCAATCTTAAACCCAATGCAATCTCACAAGCCCAGACATAATGCTGTATTTCAAGTGACAGTTACAGAGTAAGGTAGGGATCAGAGACAGATTTTAGAGTTAAGTGGATCCATATTCTGCTTCTCTAATACCAGATGTGGGACATTGGGCAGGGTACGGTAATCTCTCAAGTCTCAGTTTTCTGACGAGTAAAGTGGGAATAATATCTATTTTACCATGATGTAAGAATTGAATAAGTACATGTATGAAAAGTAGTTAGCCCTGGACCCAGCATATAGTAAATGTTCAGTATTGGAGTCACTTCTAAGACAGGATTTTGTGTACTTTTGCTAACATAATCCTTACATAAATTTTGTGAGGTGTTTACCTTTGGTGGGAAGGAAGCCCACTCATCCTGCTTTAGAGGAGTCTAACTGGGAGGGTGTCTTTTGATGTGCTGACTAAATTCTGGCACAAAGCAATAATTCTGATTAAATGAAGAGGTCATCAGTTAAAGTGGTCACCTCCCTACATCCACAGTCCTCCTTTCCCCCACCTCAGCTCTCTGTATTCCGAGAACCATTTAGCAGAAGAGAGCAATCTAACTTTTAGTAAAACTCTAGTGCTAGCTCAACGTGGATCCCTTTACTAAAATCATGAAGAGTAAGAGTTGTTAGCATGGCAAAGAAAAAGATGGTAATTGAGTATTTGAAGTTTATAAAGAAGGAGGGAGGAAAGGAGGGAAGAGGAAAGGGGAAGGGGGGGGAAGGGGAGGGGAGGGGAAGGAAGAGGAAGGGAGAAGAGGGAAGAAGAGGGAAGAGGAGGGGAGAGGAGGGGAGAGAAGGGGAGAGGAGGGGAGGTGGAGGGAAGAGGGAAGAGGGAGGAGAGGAAAGGAAAGGATAAAGGGAGGAAGGAGAAAGGAAGACTGAGAGGGAGAGAAGGAGGGAGAAAGAGGATGAGCCAACGGAAAGAAAGTTGATCTAGTTTCTTTAAACTCAGAATTACTGATTCCAAATAGGTCCAAGGACACAAACTGTGGGGCCGTGCGGGTCACACTCTTTCTGATATTCAGCCAATTGCATAAAGCAGCTGCCATAAAACCTCAAAGGAAATCGTGACTCTTGAAAAAGACAAAGGGTGCGCAAAGGATCATAATGCAAATGGGAAATCAGCCTGATAGTCCCAGCTCAACACAAGGCTTTCCACGTCTCCCTGACATCAGTCAGCTAGCTGGATGTCAGCTGTACCTAAAGCAGTTTTGCTAAAGGGTGTGAAGAAAACACTTAAGTGTAAAACTTATTCCCTGATCCTCAAGGAGCTTACAGCAGCGCTGGAGAGATTAGCCCTGTAACTAACGCGCCAGGGCGGTCAATGAAACGTGGCAAAGGAGTTGGCAGGGGTCTTGAAGGCGGAGGAATTCACAGTTAAGGATCATTTGGGGCTGGGGGCTTGTCAAGGACGACTTTAAGAGGCGGGATGTAAGCTGGGCGCTAAGTGGCCGGTAGGATTTCAGGTGGACGGGAAGCCAAACCAAAGACTCTGGCAGGGCCTCGCGCAGGGCACAGGCCTAACCCCTCGGACCACGGCGCGTGCGCAGTCCAGCGCTGGCGCCGGGCGCGCGTCCCGCGGAATGCCGGCCAGGATCCGCGAGCGCGAGAACCCCGCGCACCAAGGCGGGAAAAGGTTTGCGCATGCGCAACTCGGAGCTTCGGGCTCGCCAGGATGGGGAAAGAGAGGTGGAGTTTCCAACAGGGATCTTGACCCGTTAGGAGCCGCGGCCATGGCGGCGCGCTCTTCGCCGTCGCCGCTCCCTCAGCCCCCAGCGCGACAGTTGGGCCCCTGGTCCCCACGTGTTGGGCGGGGGACTGTGGTACACGCAGTGCGCAGCGAGGCCTCGGGTCTTGCGAGCGTAGTGCGGGAGGGCGTCGTGGACAAAAACGATTTATGCTGGCGGGGCGAAGAAGGGTCAGGGGGCCGGCGAGGGCCAGGGGGGGCAGCTCCGGCTCAGGCTCCCCTCCTCAGCTCGCCCAAGGTGTCCAGCCGGCTAGAGGGCATCTCGGTAGAGGAGGCGATGGTGACCCGGACGCAGCTGCTGGAGGAAGAGCTGAGCAGCCTAAAGGAAGAGCTGGCCCTGTGTCAGGTATCGAGGTGGCCGCCGGCCTTTCCCCTACACAGCGGGGCCGGGGCCGGGCCGGTGGGGAGGCGCGCCCCTCACCCTCAGCCTGGGGCTGCGTCGCTGCGCGGGGGTTCGGGACCCAGCCATCTCCGCCCCGCGGCGCTCCCTGCCTCTTGCTCACCCAACCCGGCCCGCTGCTTGGTGCTGGGGGGACGCGGCAGCGCCCGGCTCCCCGACCTGGGGCTCCCGCCCCTCTCCGGACTGGCCGGGCAGGGTTCGCCTAGGCGCCCTGGGTTTGGTTTTCTTCACTTGGATACCACCAAAACGTGCAGTCGCACCGCCCTCTTCCCCCAAAGCCCAAGTTTCCGGTCGTGACTGTTAAGTGGTACTCCAAGAGGAGTTGAGTGCTGTCCACGAGTTGATACGTTGAACAGGAAAGTTGAAAACACGTCTGTTAAATTAAAATCCACCGATGAAGGAACTTGTTTTTAATTTTCAAGCCCGCACTTGTTCTTAAAAGTGAACCCAAGTTAAACTTAAGTGGTAAACACAGATCAATAATTTTTAGGGAGTCTTAAGCCGGGAACTTTCACACTAATAGATGATGCTTAATGTTTATTGATCAGCAATACGAATTCTATAGTCCTTGAGAGAGAAATTTCATTTTCCTGTCCTCTTGCCAGTGAAAAGCATTTAGTAAATCAGTTATGTTAATTTACTTGCCTGTTATATGTAGAGTTATTAAAGATGCTTGGCTGCACTCATGTTCAAAGAGATTTGATTTCATTTTAGTTTTGCGTCCTTACCACCATCTCTTCTCTGATTTTACCAGAACCTTTAGACAGGGTTGGGCAATATAATGTTGGGGATTCACTCAACAATAAATCTTTTAAGCACTGTATCTTCAAGATATTAACAATTAGGAACTGCTAACAACCAGGATAACTTTATGAATAGTATCATCAGTTTAGATTAGTAAAAATTAATGAAATTCATTTTCATAGTTTGTTCTATTGGATTCTTTTGCCCCTATTGTAGGATCTTGCTGATTGAATCTAGGCTGTAAGAATAGGACAGTTTTGTTTAAATTGGATCCGCATTTGCTTAAGCAGGTTGAGGAAATATTATGTGACTGCTTCTTTTTCATTTCCCCATTTTCTTTTCTTCGCTGGATAAAGAGAAAAGGAACAAATAAGAGACACCAGTGAGCTAAAGCATTTTGTCCTCTACACACCTCACCCTTGGATAAAGATATTAACCCATGATAAAGGCTTTTGTTATTGGACAAGTCCTAATCTCATATGCTATTTGCCCATACTTTCTTTACTTTTCCCTTTCCCTTTCTCTATATATCCAGTAGTTATAGCTGGCAAAGGAGCTGAGATACTTAGTTTTATAACTGACTTGATTAAGAAATCACTCTGTTGGAAATAGCCCATTGACCCCCCCCACCCTCAAATCCATTCCTTATTCTTTAAAAATGCAGCTTCAAATATGGTGTCCGCTCTTGTGACCTTGGAAATATATGGACTAGGAAGATCATTAAAGTTCTCTAGGCAAATGTAAGAATAGAGATGGTCATAATTAGGCTAGAAGGATGATTCTTCAGATTTTTGTAATATTGACACTTAGATGATCATAGGCATTCCAGTAATGTGAGATAAGATTGGTAGTTTCCCATTCAGATCTGTGGTCAAACCACACTCCTGCTCTTGGGTAAGCTTGGGAGAAATAACAATTAAACTTTCAACTGTTTTATTAAAAAAGCATTTATATAATTAAACACACACTTTTAGACCTCCTTATTCTACTTACTTACTCAGCTAGAAATCACATACCCCAAAACGTAGTATTAGCCCTGATTCTCAAGCCTTTCAAAAATTGCAACTCAAAATAATAATTTTTCATCTTAACCTAGTAAGTATACACACACACTCTATTGGACCTAGAATTTCAGAAAGAATGTTTACCCTAACTTCGTCTTGGACTTTGATTTTTTTTTTAATTCTATTTTTTAAGAAAAATACTGCTCAGATCTACTAAATTAATTTGACACAGAAATGGGTCAAGTGTACAGTTTGGAGGGAAAGAATCTTGCAAATTAGTCTCTGGTCATAAATAGTAGCTTAGTTGGGTTTTCCCCCCACATTTAGCTTACAGGAATTCAATTGTAGGTACTTGGTGGAGAAAAAGAAAGTTTGAGTGGGCCTGTGTACCATTCCACCCCAAGTTTGAGTGGGCCCGTGTACCATTCCACCCTATTGGAGTTACTCAGAATAAGCATATAAAAACAAACAGTAGCAGTTCCAAATATTTCTCATCCAACTCAATGTGATTGTAAAAGTAGAGTTTTGCTTTGGTTTGTTTTTTAATATGACTCCATACTAGCAAGCAACATGCACATAATGTTTAGCTGAAGAAAACGTCATTAACTTCAGTGTGGGGAGAAAAAGCTATCTGTATTGGACCTATTGAGGATAAGACATTGGCTTCCTAACATAGCTTTTCCTAATGAAATTTCAAGGGTGCTTCAAAGGACAATTTAAAGTTTGTGACATTTATGCTTTATTCATTGATTTAGAACCCAACTTCACCCTACTCTTAATTTGATTATGAATTTCAAAAATGTGTTCTATTTGCTGTTCAGTTTATTGCAAGTATGTGTATGTGTGCATATATCACCACCTGTAGAATACCAGAAGAGAAGAGGTAATCCTATATATATGTAATATATAGACACAAACATACGAACATCTATATATTTGTATGTGACATACATATGTATATCTTAAAGCTGATTTCCTTTTTCAGTAGCAGCCCAAAATATTCACTAAACCTGTAACCAATTTCAGTTAAAAATTATTATGGCATTTAAATGAAATATATATTGATACCTTACTGGATCGCTCAGTAGAACCTGCGACTCTTGATCTCCAGGTCATGTTCAAGCCCCATGTTGGATATAGAGTTTACTTAAAAGATGAAATTAAAAAAATAAATGAAATACATGTTTATTACTTCAGCCTTAGTGATGAAACTAAGTTTAATGAAGCATGTGATGTTCGAATTAAGATTATATGACGAGCTATAGTTTTTGTTAGACATTTAGGTGTATTGAAAACTTAACCCATTTCATAAAGAAAAATAATTTTGAAAACCTACTGTGTGATTAAAATCCTCACCAGTGGTAGTAGCTGTATTTTGGTATGGGAAACTTTTGTGCAGTCATTTTTCATAATAATAAGTTATTGAGAGGCTACTTTGTGCTGTATTTTGTAATTAAACGCATTTCATTGTTTTCTCTGGGTTCTGATAGGCAAATTATTTATTTAAATGCAGGAAATAGTTTTCATATGTTTGTTGACTTCATTCCTCCAGTGGAGGTAAAGTGAGGGTCTATTATGTTGCCAGACACTAAGCTAGGTGCTGGGAAAGTATGTACCCAGTGAAAAAGACAGTTTTGGATGTCTGTGTCTGCAAAGTTGATACTTCTTTCTATACCAGCTGATAAGTGAAAGTCAAGGCCAATTCATTACTAAGATAATTTAGACTCAGATCTCCAAATATTTAGTAAACTCTTTTGTAGGCTTGAGTTCAATAAGCTGTGATATGGAGGTTTTTTTTCATCAGATTTTTTTTGGATTTCTTGCTATATCTCTTTCACTGTGTTAGAGCTAAGTCCTTTGCTATTAAGTCATATTGTTTTACATTTTTTTACTTAATACTAACCTTTCTTAGTATTTTAGGTAGAAAAGTTGAGGTGAAGATACGTGTAAATCCTTGCTATTTTATTTTGAAGTAAGCTGTGAGATAAATTTATAGATAATACTGGTTTCCAGGGATTTTGTAATTTCTTCAACATGCCTTTTTTTTTTTTAAATTTATTTATTTATTTGGCAGTGAGAAACACAGCCAGAGAGGGAACACAAGCAGAGGGACTGAGAGAGGGAGAAGCAGGCTTCCCGCCCAGCAGGAAGCCTGATGTGGGGCTGGATCCCAGGTCTTCAGAATCATGACCTGAGCCGAAAGCAGTCGCTCAACCAACTGAGCCACCCAGGCACCCCAACATGCCTTTTAAAAATAGATTAGAGCACATTTTGTTGCATTGCTTTTTCTTTCTTACCTTCGCTACCTTCCAGGCAGGTTATGACATGTGATTTATATACTGACATTTCTTCTTTTTAACTTGAATCATTTTAATACCCAAATTCTTAATTCTTGTTT
Organism: Spilogale gracilis; assembly: GCA_004023965.1. NCBI lineage: Eukaryota > Metazoa > Chordata > Mammalia > Carnivora > Mephitidae > Spilogale > Spilogale gracilis. The sequence goes on from PITA01015806.1 coordinate 37,505, forward strand.
ATAAAGGGAAAACGTAAAACATGCTATATAGGAATGTTTAGATAAGGTAGTACTCTCTAGTACTCAGGCTGTCAAAAGTCATTTGAAAAATTAACAGTCCAACAAAGTAGATCAAAGATTGAAGCATTAAGAAATGAAAACATAAACATTTTAGAAGAAAGTATAGATAGATATATTTCTAATCTCTGAATAGAGAAGACCAATTAGAAAAATTGGTAATAAAGTCCATAAACCATAATAAAAAAGATGGATAAATATGAATATATAAAATTAATAATTACCCTTTTGCAAAAGCACTCTATCATAAAGTTAAATAAGCAGCAGTATACTAGGAAGAAATATTTGTAGCCCATTTTGTAGACATAAGTCTAATTTTTAGATTTCTAGCTATAACTTTTATATTTCATTGGCAGAACTTAGTCATATCCCATAGATAAGAGGGGACAGGCTTTTAATTGGGCACCAAAGAGCCAAATGGTTTCTATTACTAACAGGAAGGAGAGAATGGATGATGGACACAGACACAAATAGAAATATCTATTTCCATAGATATAGCCAACCAGCCAAATATAATATTATAAAATGTGCTGTGGAAAAAAAATTAAATAGGGTAAAGGGTTATCAGGGACTTAGGAGTTTGGGTGGCTATAAATGTAGTAGTCAGGAAAGATTTCTCTTGAGGTGACATTTAAGCAAAGAGCTGAATGAAGTGAGGAAATAATCTACATGAGAATCTGGTGGATGGTACATGTGCAAAGGCCCTGGGACAAGCAGTACAAGAAAACCAGTATGTATAATGAATGGAGATAGTGATAGATGAGGTTGGAGAGGTGTGTATGGGTCAAATGATGTGGGGTCTTGTATCCTTGTTACAGAATTTGGATTATTTTCCTACTCTGATGGGAATCCATTGGAGGATTATGAGCTATAAGGAGTCCAGGGGACCACCATGGATGACTAGTTAAGAGATAGGATTGATTTGGACTACGAGGATGGTGGTGGAGGTAGTGAGAAGTGATTAGAATGGAATATATGTTGTAGGTAAAGACAATAGGATTTAATGATTGGATATGGAGTATGAGGAAAAGAGAATAGAATTGACTTGTAGGTGTTAGGCCTTTGAACAAATGATTAGATGGTGATGTCATTTTCTGAGCTGCAGGTGAGTAGGTTTGTGAAAAAGTAGGAAATCAAGAGTTTTTTTGGATAAGTTAAATTTGAGGTATCGAGTAGGTGTTTAAATGGAATTATTGAGTAGGCGGCTGGAGATTGGAGTCTGTACCTAGGAGTGGAGAAAACCACTAAGGATGGAAATGCTGGAAGTCCTCAGTGTATAGTTGATACATCAAACCATGGGACTGAATGAGGTCCCCTAGAGCAATGGTTCTCAACCTTGAGTGTACAGAATCATCTGAGGAACTTTAAAAAAATACTGGTGCTTGAATCTTATCTGAAACCAATTAAATCAGAATCTCTAGATCATCCGCTATTTTTATAAACTTCTCCCAAGGGGCATTTGGGTAGCTTAGTCATTAAGCGTCTGCCTTTGGCTCAGGTCCTGATCCCAGCGTCCTGGGATCAGCCAGCATCAGGCTTCCTGCTCAGTGGGATGCCTCCTTCTCCCTCTCCCACTCCTGCTTCTGTTCCCTCTCTTGCTGTGTCTGTCAAATAAATAAATAAAATATTAAATAAACAAAAGGAAAAAAACCTTCTTCTAAAGTGACTCCTAACTCTCATCCACAGTTGTCATAACAACTGACCTAGGCATTAAGACTAAAACTGCCATTGTCTATGGGATTTGGCTACATGGAGGACCTTGAAAAAGGAATTTAACATCATAGTGGGGAGGGACATCCAACTGGAGAAAGTAATTGAGTGAGTGGAAGTGAGGAAGTGGAGACCATTATTATAGGCAACTTTTCCAAGGAATTTTGCTGAAAAGGAGAGTTGAAAAATGGAGTGGTAAATAGAGAGCAGTTCTCTCTTAGAGCAAATTTAACCATGATACTCAGCGTTCCAACCTTTACAACCCTAAAGTGTGGGTGGTAGAAATAGTCAAAGTGAATGTGACGTACTAGTGTAAGAACTTTTTAAAGTAAAGCTTTCCTGGGCGCCTGGGTGGCTCAGTGGGTTAAAGCCTCTGCTTTCAGCTCAGGTCATGATCTCAGGGTCCTGGGATCGAGGCCTGCATCGGGCTCTCTGCTCAGCGGGGAGCCTGCTTTCTCCTCTCTCTCTGCCTGCCTCTCTGCCTACTTGTGATCTCTCTCTGTCAAACAAGTAAATAAAAAAAAAAAATCTTAAAAAAAATAAAGCTTTCCTGTTACAACAATCTATTGTATATTATAGAAGTAGGGATCGAGTAATTTTTTTTTTCATTTTTTAATTTAATGTAGTGTCTTTCTCTGCTGTAGCTACAAAACAATGCATTAAAAATGTCTTTTGTTTCTTTAAGGCTGACAAAGAATTTGTATGGTCTTTGTGGAAACGTCTCCAGGTGACAAACCCAGATCTCGGACAAGCAGTCAGTTTGATTGTGGAAAGGTGAGCTCCCAAGTTACTTTTCCATGAGTATTTTGGTTTGTTGAATTTGTTTGGCTTTATTATGAAAATTAAAACTTGGCATTAAGTCCCTAAGGAGATTTGATTTCCAAATGAATGTGGAGCATGATGTTATAATTATTGGACTTATTTCAAGGGGTGCCAATTCACCAAATACAAATAGGCCATATCTTCTGCTCGTATTCTGATGTATTTGGGAAGTTGGCCTGTAAGAGATAAAACTATGACTTGGACACTGTGCATCTACGTGTCTGTGTGTTGAGCTGTCTGTGTGTAGAGCTCAACTTTAAAAATTGGAGAAGTACCTGTTATTTGCCTTTTTACTCGAAAACTGCCTCTATTCACAACTTTCTAGACGTGATCCTTTCTAGACGTGGCTCACTTTTTCCCTGAGGTAACTGCATTGTGTACTTCAAAGCCTGAGATGACCTTGCCAAGATAGAGTAAGTGTTCTGAAATTGAGGGATTTCTCTTAGCTATCTGTATTATACTGTAGGGGATGCCCATTCATTTAACTATAGATTATTGAGCCTCTCCTTGGTCATTAGAAACAGTGAGTGATGTTGGGTACTTTACCAAACATTTGGTATACAGTAGTCCCACAGTGCTTAGCATAGCAATTAAAACACTTGGTTTCTTATTAAATGGATTTCCGTACATTGCCTAAGTGAGAAGCTAAGTATATGGATGCCTTTTTCTTTTTCTTTGTTGGAATCATGATTATCTAATCTGAATATCATTTTTTGATAACTTGAACATTATTCACCTTTGGTGTGTCTAGCCCTAGGATCATTTCACTGTTCTCTGGAATTAGCTTTTTAAAATCTGTGGTGATTCATACCTGTGTATAGTTTTACCATCCTTGGTTATTGTGAATACTTAAAATAGTATAATCACTTTCTCTTCATGTTGCTTATATGTCTAGCTCATTAGTCAGATTTTCCCTTTTGATGATCAGAATTAGCATTTTGTTGCAGTACCCTTGTTACTTTCTCAGTCATCCTTGAGATGAAATGTGATCACTGTCCATCCCACTCTGTTTTCTAGCTGAATAAGCTTTCTAAAAGATAAATTCTTGAACTAAAGTAGTCATTTCTATGCTTCTTTCATTATCCTCTCATTTTATTTATATGTATTTTCCCATTTTCTAATTTGGTATTTTTATTTATTTTTTATTTAAATTCCATTAATTAACATTTAACGTATTATTGGTTTCAGAGGTAGAGATCAGTGATTCATCAATCTTATATAATACCCAGTGCTCATTACATCACATGCCCTCCTTAATGTCCATCCTCCAGGGACCCAATCCCTCCACCGCTCTCCCCTCCAGTGGCCCTTAGTTTATTTCCTGTGATTAAGAGTCTCTTATGGTTTGTCTCCCTGTCTGGTTTCACCTTGTTTTATTTTTTCCTTTCTTTCCCTATGATTCTCTGTTTTGTTTCTTAAATTCAACATATGAGTGAGATCATATGATAATTGTCTTTCTCTGATTGACTTGTTTCACTCAGCATAATACCTTCTAGTTCCATCCATGTCATTATAAATGGCAAGATTTCATTCTTTTTGATGGCTGAGTAGTATTTTATTTATATATATCACATCTTCTTTATCCATTTATCTGTCAATGGACATCTGTGCTCTTTTCTCTAGTTTGGCTATTGTGGACATTACTGCTGTAAACATTCCGGTGCACATGCCCCTTTGGATCACTACATTTGTATCTTTGGGGTAAATACCTAATGGTACAATTCCTGGGTCATAGGATAGCTCTATTTTCAACTTTCTGAGGAACTTCCATGTTTTCCAGAGTGGCTGCATCAGCTTGCATTCCTGCCTACAGTGTAAAAGGGTTTCTCTTTTCCCCCATCCTTGCCAATATCTGTCGTTTCCTGACTTGTGAATTTTAGACATTCTGAATGGTGTAAGGTGGTATCTCCTTATGATTTTGATTCCTTTGGTATTTTTTAAACTCGCTTAAATGATCTTTATTTTTAAAATTTTTAAAAGGTTTTATTTATTTATTTGACAGAGAGAGAGAGATCCCAAATAGGCGGAGAGGCAGGCAGAAAAAGAGGAGGGAAGCAGGGAGCTGAGCAGAGAGCCTGATGTGGGACTCGATCCCAGGACTCTATGACCTGAGCTGAAGGCAGAGGCTTAACCCTCTGAGCCACCCAGGTGACCCTAAAATGATCTTTAATTTTCACTTTTTTCTTGGTCAAGACAGAAACAAATATTAAAATATTATTGGGTCATTTGTCTTATCCTTTGAGGTTTCTATTTTTCAGTATACATAATATACATATAAAAGTAAATATATACAATTTGTAAATAAATGCACATATATTTGAGGGTGGATATTTAAAAGCCTTTTGCTGGTAAGATATGTAATGGAAAGTTTTGGAGATTATTGCTTTACAGCTATGATTCTTGAAATTTTAGTGCACACAAGTTATACCTGATGAATTTATTAAAGTGGAGATCTCTGGGACTTTCCCCTGATCTACTGAATATCTAGGGATGAGGTCCAAAAGTCTTTTAAGCTTTCCAGATAATTCTGATGTTGTCCATAGGTCATACTGTGAGATACTTTGGAATTTGAGTTGACTTTTGAAATTGGAAACCTGTTTAAGTGGCCTTTGTAAATTTATAATTATGTGAACATTATTTCCTAGAAAACTGTGTAGTATATTTCAACCTGTTAAAAGTGAAGAATGGTATATCATTCAGTCTTCTCTTTCAAAAAAGAATATTCCCAATATCAAAGTCAAATACGCTCTCTTTCTGTGTAGTCTGTTAGTTAACCAAATAATGCTGCATTTTAGTCTATTTAATATTTATACCTTGGTCTCCCTGGACAACATAATTTCCCCTTGGAATTTCTAATAGCCTTTCTTTTCTGTTTTTTCTTACAATAAGAATGTCTGGGTTTATATAATGACTGAAGGCATTCTTCTTGAGCCTGTTGGCTTCTGGTATGAATTTGGACCTATTGCTTTCTAAATTTCTTCATAGCTATCATCTAAGAATTTCTTTACATTGTACTCTTGGACTAGTTCCACAGTTCCTGGGATCCCACATCTTTTTCTTTTTTGTTGGGTTATATTTTCAAAATGATTTCTCAGAAAGGATGCACATGTGTTCCACTTTCTGATGCCTTATGTGTCTGAAATATCTTTCATATGTCCTTATACTTGACTGATAATTTAGCTGAATATGAAATTTCATTTCATTTATTTATTTAAATTTTAAAATATTTTTTTCTTTTAAGATCTTATTTGTTTATCTGAGAGAGAGAGAGAGCATGAGCAAGGGGAGCAATAGGCAGAGAGAAAAGGAGAAGCAGGCTTCCCACAGAGTAGAGAGCCTGACGCAGAACTTGAACCTAGGACACTGGGATCATGGATGAGCCGAAGATAGGCGCCATCCGACTGAGCCACCCAGCGCTCCAATATGAAATTTTAGGTCAACATAATTTCCTTCAGATTTTTGGAAGTGTTAACTGTATTTCCTTAGATTTTTGAAAGTATAGGTCTAATGTCTTTTTTTAGCATACAGAGGTGCTGTGAAGTACATGTGTGATCCCAGTGCAAGTATGATTCTTACTTCTTTCTAGGTAGCTTGCTTAAACTTTTGTGTTTTCTGTTTATATATAATATTGTCAAGTGTCAGTATCATCTATTAATTTGGGTTTTAAAAAACTCTAACCTTCTTAGCTTTTAGTAGGCCCTTTCATACTGAAGATTTAAGATTTTCTTTCCATTGAGGAACTTAGTCTTTGGACATTTCTATAGGCAAGCGCTGCAGGTGAGTCAGAAACTCAGCATTTTGGTAAGTGGTACCTTTATTAGTCTTCTTGATTCCTTTTGCCTTCTGTTCTCTATATTTATTAATTGTGTACTTAGAGCCTTTCACTGGGCCTTTTTGAGAAAAAGCAGCTTTTCTCTTCCACTGTAAGCATCATTTGGGTTTTGAATTATGATTTTTTTCCTCTGAGTTTGTGAGCATATCCTTCTGTTTTTAGGATGCTCCTCATATTTGTGGTCCATTTTGGCTCCTTTCTTATTTTCCATGCTGATGGAGATTTATTTAAGGCAGTGTGATTTATAGATGTCTGTATCATCATCAAGTTAATCATCTTCAGAGGAAGTAGAGTATCATTTTTAGTGGTTACAATGTATTCTATTTTAATGCATCATTTATATTTAATATCTTGCTTTTATACATTAAGATTATTTCATTTAAAATATTATGTGATGATGCTGTGATGAATAACCTTGTGGTAAACTTTGCTAGTGTCATGTAGTGTCATAGTGGGGACAGGCTGGGATGGCTAAACATACTGAAATGAGGAGGTTAATCCTGCTTAATTAAAGACCTGTACTGCTCTGAGAGCTATTAGTACCCTTTTGGAAAAATGCTTATTTGTAATTATTTTGTTCTTTTTACTCTTTGGCACTATATTATAATTTCCTGGTAAGTTTCTTGGTTGGATGTCTGTATATAAGCATACCTTGGAGATGTTGTGTGTTTGGTTCCAGACCAAAATAAGAAAATATTGCCATAAAGCAAGTCACATGAAATTTTTGGTTTTCTTTCTTTCTTTTTTTTTTTTTTTAGATTTAATTTATTTGAGAAAGAGAGAGCGATATCACAAGTGGTGGGGGAGGGGCACAGGGAAAGGGAGAGGAAGACTTCCTGCTGAGCAGGGATCTCAAAATGAGGCTTGATCCCAGGACCCTGGGATCATGATCTGAGCCAAAGGCAAGCACATAAATGACTGAGCTACCCAGTGCCCCAGAATTTTTGCTTTTCTAGTACTTATAAAAATTATGTTTATACTGTAGTGTGGTTTATTAGTGTGCAGTAGCATTATTTCTAAAAAAACCACAAAGTATGTACCTTAATTTAAAAATACTATATTGGTTCCCCCTTCCCAAAAAAAACTTTATCGCTCAAAAAAAAATTCTGACCATTATCTGTACTTTCAGGAAGTTGTAATCTTTTTACTGGTGGAGGGTCTTGCTTTGGTTTGATGGCTGCTGACCAGTCAGGGTGGTAGTTGCTGGAAGCTGTGGTAGCGCGGGCCATTTCTTAAAGTAAGACAACAATGAAGTTTGTTGTGTCAATTGACTCTTCCTTTCCTGAAAGATTTCTCTATAGCATTCAATGCTGTTTGACATCATTTTACCTGCGGTAGAATTTCTTTCAAAATTGGAGTCAGTTCTTTCAAACTGAAAGATGCTAAATCCTTCGTTGTCATTTCAACAATCTTATGGCATCTTCACCAGGAAACCTTTCAAGAAACCACTTTTGAAGCAATTCATAATCCGTTAAAGCTTTAGTATGAGATTGCAGCAGTTTAGTCCCATCTTCAGGCTCAGCTTCTAATTCTAGTTTTCTTGCTGTTTCCACCACACCTACAATTACTTCTTCCACCAAAGTCTTGAATCCCTCAAAGTCATCCATAAGGGTTGGAATCAACTTTTTCCAAACTCTTGGTAATGTTGGTATTCTGACCTCTTTCCATGAATCATGAGTATCATGAGTGTTCTTTTTTTTTTTTTTTTTTTTAGATTTTTTTTTTTTTTTAATTTATTTGACAGAGAGAAACACAGCCAGAGAGGGAACACAAGCAGGGGGAGTGAGAGAGGGAGAAGCAGGCTTCCTGCCGAGCAGGGAGCCCGATGTGGGACTCGATCCCGGGTCTCCGGGATCATGACCTGAGCCGAAGGCAGTCGTCCAACCAACTGAGCCACCCAGGCGCCCCGAATCATGAGTGTTCTTAATGGCATCTAGAATGGTGAATCCTTTCCAGAAGCTTTTCAGTTGACTTTACCCAGATCTATCAGAAAAATCATGATCTACGGCAGCTCTAGCCTTACAAAATCTATTCCTTAAATTATAAGACTTGAGAGTTGAGATGACTCCTTGATCCATGAGCTTCAAAATGGCTGTTGTGTTTGTAGGTATTAAAACATTGTCCATGAGAGCTCTTGGGTGACCAAGTAGATCGTCAGTGAGCAGTAACATTCTGAAAGGAATCTTTTTATTTTTTAGGCAAAGTAGATTTAGTGTAATTCTTAATGGCCCTACAGTTTTCAGAAATGGTAAATGGGCATTAGCTTCAACTTTAAGTCACCAGATGTATTAGCTCTCAAATAGAGTTAGCCTGTCCTTTGAAGTTTTGAAGCCAGGCATTGACTTCTCTCTAGCTATGGAAGTCCTAGATTGCATCTTCTAATAGCAGGATGTTTGATCTATATTGAAGATCTGTCATTTAGTGTAGCCACCTTTATTAATTCTCTTAGCTAGATCTTCTGGATAACTTGGTGTATCTTGTCCATTAGCATCAACTGCTTCACCTTGCACTTATAGGTCATGGCGATGATTTTTTCCCTTCAACTTCATGAACTAATCTCTGCCAGCTTCAAATTTTTTTTTGGTAGCTTCTTTACTTTTCTCAGCTTCACAGAATTGAAGAGAGTTAGGGCCTTGCTCTGGATTAGGCTTTGGCTTAAGGGAGTGTAACTGGTTTGATCTTCTGTCCACACTAAAACTTTCTCCATTTCAATAGTAAGGCTATTTAGCTTTCTTATCATTCATGTGTTCACTGGAGTAGAAACTTTAATTCTTTCAAGAACTTCTCCTTTGCATTGACAACTTGGTAACTGTTTGGTGCAGGAGGCCTAGCTTTTGGCCTGCCCTGGCTTTTGACATGCCTTTTTCACTAAGCTTAATTATTTCTGGCTTTTGATTTCAAGAGAGATGTGCAACTCTTCCTTTCACTTGGACACTAGTGGCCTCTGTAAGGTTATTAATTGGCCTAATTTCAATATTCTTGTGTCTCAGGGAACAGGGAGGCCTGAGGAGAGAGAAAGAGATGAGGGGATGGCCAGTCAGGGAAGCAGTAAGAGTTCACATATTTATCAGTTAAGTTTGCCATCTTTTATGCATGTGATCCGTGGTGTCCTAAAACAATTATAAGAGTTTGAAATGTTGCAAGAATTACCAAAATGTGACATAGAGACATGAAGTGAGCAAATGCTATTGGAAAAATGGTACCGATAGCCTTACTTGACACAGGATTGTGATAAACCTTCTGTTTGTGAAAAACTTGGTCTCTGCAAAGCATAATATAGCAAAGCACAGTAAAACAAGGTATGCTGGTACATATATTTGCGTGCATGTGTTTTATTTTTTATTATGGAATATTTCAATTAGATGCAAAGACAGAGATAATATATTAATGAACTCCCATGTTTACTCATTACCCAGCTTAAATAGTTATATGAATACATGACCAGCCTTATTTTATCAGTAAACTTGTACTTCCTTCTTGCTCCCTCTACCAGTAATGGATTACTTTGAAGCAAATCCCAGATATCATCCACAATTACAGAGGTGTTTATAGTCAACTCATGTTATTCACATCAGTTAAGTTCTTTTTTTTTTTTTTTAAAGATTTTATTTATTTGACAGAGAGAAACACAGCCAGAGAGGAAACACAAGCAGGAGAAGCAGGCTTCCTCTCGAGCAGGGAGCCTGATGTGGGACTCAATCCCGGGTCTCCGGGATCATGACCTGAGCCGAAGGCAGTGGCTTAACCAGCTGAGCCACCCAGGTGCCCCTCAGCAGTTATGTTCTATAAAGTTTTTGCAAACATTGAAATAGCCAACATTGGACCACTGCTTATAGGGAAGTAAAGGTTTAGGTTCCTGTGAGCCTTTAGCACAACGTCTTGTCAGCTGGTCAACATATAACATTGTTTTATGAATGTTTCTCTTAAAAAACATCTTATTAAATATGTATTATTGATTTATTACCATTGAACTCATGATACCCTGTAACTCATGCCTGAACAAAAGTTGTCTAATACCCTCTTTACTTCAAAAGGCACATCACAGATTTCTTGCACTTAGGAATGCTGGATGGTACTGCAGCACTGTGCTTGGTGATCATTTTTAACAGCGAAATCATCAACAAAAAGTGCAAAATTGTGAATAATGTGGCACTGAATAGACTATGAGAAGAATACTTGTCAATAGTATGAGAACTGAATCAGAACATCCTCTTGTTTAACCTCCGCTGTCAACATGTGGTTTGCCAAGGTTGGCATGCCTGCAAATGACTGAAAGATGCCATGGGTATTGATTGTAGGCTTATAAATGAATTTTAGTGAATAAGCAAATTCACAAATTCTGAGTCTTGAAATGAAGATTGATTCTATCTCTAAAAGATAAGGGCCCTTTATTTTTTATTTTTTTTATTGTTACTTAAATTTTTTTTCCAGTGTTCCAAGATTTATTCCCCATTCCCCACACCCAGTGTTCCACGCAATAGGTGCCCCCAGTACCCACCACCAGGCTCTCCCATCCCTCCACCACCATCCCTCCAAGTCCCTCAGTTTGTTTCTGTGTCCAAAGTCTCTGTTGTTTCGTTTCTCTCCCTGGATTACCCTACTTCCCATTTACTTTCCTTCTCCCGCTGTCCTCCAGGTTACCCCTCATGCACCGCAAGTAAGTGAAACCATGTGATACTTGACTTTCTCTACTTGGCTTATTTCACTCAGCATAATCTCTTCCAGTCCAGTCCATGTTGCTACAAAAGTTGGATATTCATCCTTTCTGATGGAGGCATAGTATT
>PITA01015807.1:0-48736 GCA_004023965.1 Spilogale gracilis
GTCTTGGTAATCACGGCTTTGTAATAAAGCCTGAAGTCAGGTAATGAGATGCCCCCAGCTTTGCTTTTCTTCTTCAGCAATTCCTTAGCGATTCGGGGTCTTTTTTGGTTCCATATAAATTTTAGGATTGTTTGTTCTAACGTTTTGAAGAATGTTGGTGGAATTTTGATCGGAATGGCATTGAAAGTGTAGATTGCTCAGATCCTAAGTTTAAGACCAAGAAGGTCTATCTCGGTTTGGAGAACCCAATGCCACAAATGGGTGAGTCCTCAATGCTTCATGAAATAGACCAGGAGGAACTGAATTATGACCAAAGACAGAGAATCCAAGTTGGTGTTTAACAGAATATTCACAATTTTGGTCACTTTTGGTGCCAAAATACATTTTATTCTAAACCTCTAAATATCTTGAAATAACATCAACTAGAGAAAGTTTTCCTTCTCTCAAAAGAGTGTCTAGGAAGGACTGACTGAGTAAGCTTATCAAGCATTGTTTAGTTCACTAGAAGAAAGTAAATCCAGATGATATTTGAAGAGCTATCTTGCAAAAGAAAGAGAAAAAAAGAGTCTCTCTTTGCTATTTAAGTGAAAGTAGAGTCAATAAGTGAACTGCATGAGAGAAGCAAAGAGAAAGAGACTGAGGAGAGAGGAAAATGAAAGGAGAGCTAGAAGAGAGACTGAAGTAGATGGTCTTATTTTCAGACTTCCTATGTGGGAAGTAATAAATTCCACCAATCAGTGAGGGATCACACTGGATGAGAATTAAAATCCTTCCGACTCCAAATTCCATGCATTCCATGTCTGGTTGCTTACCTTACTCACAAGGGAGGGGATGATCGGCAGAAATAATGACTCAGATTCCAAATGGAATCTTATTAGCAATTTTTGGTTGTCATAGCAATTCAACCTCCAGCTTCTGAAAAACCCCAGTGGAAGCATGCAGACAGTAAGTCTCCTTGAGTGCCCTTCAGTCCCACAGAAGCTGGCTTCTATGCTACACCACAGACCCAAGGATGCTATTTTCCCTCACTGGTCACCGTAGAGTATATTGGTCACCTGCCGCACACTCACACAAACTCAATTAAATACTAATGACACAAGCGGGGACTTGCCAACAGCCTAGCTCCCCATTACCTTCTGTGTTACATGGCTGTGCTTTGCGAGTCCACTGCACTGACATGACCCTAAAAATTAAGTAAGATGTACCTGACGCAGAATATGAAGGTAAATTTATAATCCTCAAGGGCGTTTCCTTTAAAACAACAGAAGAGAATTTGGAAATATGATAGCTATACAGTCAACTTATAAACTAGGGTACACTAAACATAGCAAACCTAACAAATTATAAAGAAGAGCACAACAAAGAAAAAAGCAGAAATCCAGTGGGGAAAACAAGAGCAGAGAGAAGCAACAAAAACAACCTTATCTCCCATGACTTGTTCCTTTTTTTTTTTTTTTTTAGATTTATTTATTTTAGAGACAGAGAGAGAGCATGAGCAGGAGGGACAGAGGGAGAGGGAGAGAAACTCTCAAGCCGACTCTGCTGAGCACAGGGCTCCATCTCGGGATCCGGCCATCAGGACCTGAGCAGAAACCAGGAGTCAGACTCAATCGACTGGCCATCCAGCCACCCCTAGTGATTTGTTCTAAATCAAGCTGAAGGTTCCTTGGGAGGAAGCTTTATTTCTCTAATTCATCTGGCAAGTGCACTTTCATAGTCAATGGCAAGTGTGAGTAGGGAAGAGAAATCAACTACTAGTGAACAGAAGACTGATTTGTAAAAAGTGCTTTTAAACGACAAATGAATTTTTCAGTTGTGAGAATATGCTTGCCAATCTCTTTAACAGAAAGAGAACACATGGCCTGGACACTGGTCTCTGTACGTCCCTCAGTGTCCGCCCTTTGGGGGTCAGACTCTTTTTTGGGGGAGCACAACGGTCACTTTGTGGACGCAGCGTTGCTGTTCCTGGGGCGTTGTCACTGCCTGGGGTGAGGTGGCCCGAGTGCCTGAGCAGCAACCTTTGTGTCCCAGAACTGACAAAGAGGAGTGGGTAGATCTCCTGCCGAAACACCGGGGTCAGCAGGACCTGTTGGCTTGAAGCTTACCGGTGAGTCCGCCCAGCTCATTCCTTCTGCGGCAAATATTTACAGCTCAAAGCAACCTTTCGGGCAGATGTTTTGGACAATTCCTTTTCTGCTGCATAGCTCAAGAGAAGTGGCACCGGCAGTTAGTGCCTCCCTGGCGTGCAGAGTTCCCTATAGGGGACAAACAAATCAAAAGCAATTAGACATTTTTTTTGAAGAGTAGAGATTATAGTTCCAGCACATAGCATTATGTAACCATTCCTATCTCTGGCACAATCTATAGATCACATAGGACACTAGTAAATGGCAGATAATCACATATACATATACATATACAATGTATAGTCTCTTGATAAATATTATGATCCTTTTTGTTTCAAATATGCTTTTTGCTATGATGCATATTTTATTATGAAACTTTTCCTTTAGAGGTAACCTTTTTTTAAAATTTATTTATTTGTGAGAGAGCCTGAGAGAGAGAGAGAGAGCACAAGTGGGGTGAAGGGCAGAGGAAGCAGACTCCCCATTGAGCAAGGAGCCAGGATCCAGGATCATGACCTGATCCCAAGAAGAGTTCTTAAATAACTGAGCCACCCAGGTGTCCCTAGAGGTAACCTTTTATCATAAAGAATACTTTGGATTTTAAAAAGCTACATTTAGGAAATTTTATAAATTAATTATTAAGACTAAATCTAGGATAGGGCACCCGGGTGGCTCAATCAGGTAAGTGGCTGCCTTCAGCTCAGGTGGTGATCCTGAGGTCCTGGGATGGAGTCCTGCACTGGGCTTCCCTGCTTAATGGGGAGTCTGCTCCTCCTTCTTCCTCTGGCCCTCCTCCCTGCTTGTGCTCTCACTTTCTCTCTTTCAAATTAATTTAAATATAATATCTTTAAAAAAAAGATTAAATCTAGGATGTTATTAGATATAGTATGTAATTAAAGCTTGAGAAAACCAAGATCCCTCAATCAAGTATAGTTGCGCATTAAATAAGAATTTTGCATTGAAGAGACCAAAAACAGGCTAATTAATAGGCAATAGGCCTTGGTTTAGACAATATATATTTATAGTTTCAAACTACGAATTTTAAATATTAGACACCACAATTAACTTATTTTGGTATTATCAGTTCTCGCAGACAAAATCAACAGTAGTGATAACCAACAGAGATAAAATTCTTTTCCACAAGGGTCTAGAAATCTAAAGATCCTTTCAAAAAAGGAGGGTTCGTGTTGATAGAGTTCAGGACACATTACCCCAAAGTATGGCAACGTGGCATAGCAAATATCTCAAATTGAGGGACTTTGAGAAATGGCATGTGCTGGAAGGACTTTCTGATTTTTCCCTGAAGCAGGTCAAAATACCTCTCGGTCCCCAGAGTAAAGATACGTCCTTGTCTCTGAAGACAGAGGAATCTGAAAGGCAGAGTTTGCTAAGTTTCCCATACTTACCTCATACCTTTGTATAAGATATTTTTCCTCCCCTACAATGTTTTCTAGCTTCATATTGTTCTCCTGGAAAATCTGTTTATTTCCCCCATTTTGCTATTGCATTTGAGTTTCTTCAGTCACACAGCGAAGTGGATTTCCTTACGTCCACTGGGACTCTAACTTTTTCATTTAACTCTCTGCTTTCCCCACGTGTATCATCTCATTAAGATGAGGAGTTTAGAGCAAGATCATTTCATCACCCTCCTATTCCAGGACCCAATTTGCCCTTCCCAGAAAGTTTTTCCTCTATCCTTCCAGAAATGTCATATGGGTACCCAATTAGCATATGTATATAAATATTCCTAATCTTTTTTCTTACAAAACAAAAAAATAACAATGAAAATGAACCTTACTTTTCTTATTTAATGATAAGTCTTAGCTTTCCAGAGGAGTCCTTATAGAGCTGCTTCATTCTTTCTAAGAATAAAAAAAAACTTTGTAAATTGTGGACATATTATTTTATGGTGATTATACTGTTATGGTTTTCTGTCTTATATATGGTCAATATTAATAATCTATAGTTTGCAAAAAAATTCATGCATTATATGTACTTTTTCAAATTTGTTTGCATAACATTAGTGATGTAGTCTCATATTTTCTTAATTTAACCTGTATAATGTATGAAAAGAAGGGCCATATGTACCCCGATGTTCATTGCAGCAATGGCCACAATCACCAAACTGTGGAAAGAGCCAAGGTGCCTTTCAACAGACAAATGGATAAAGAAGATGTGGTACATATATACAATGGAATATTATGCCTCCATCAGAAAGGATGAATATCCAACTTTTGTAGCAACATGGACTGGACTGGAAGAGATTATGCCGAGTGAAATAAGCCAAGAAGAGAAAGTCAAGTATCACATGGTTTCACTTCCTTGTGGAGCATGAGGAGTAATATAGAGGACAGTTAGAGAAGGAAAGGAAATGGGAAGTAGGGTAGATTGAGGAGGGAAACGAAACATGAGAGACTTTGGACTGAGAAACAAACTGAGGGTCTTGGAGGGTAGGGGATGGGGGGATGGGTGAGCCTGCATGGAGCACTGGGTGTGGGGCATAAACAATGAATCTTGGAACACAAAAAACAAATAAACAAAATAAATTTAAAAATTAAAAAAATTATCTTATATATGTAGTAATCATTCTGTTATCATTTAATTTGTATAATTAAGTTTTGTTACTTTTTTCTTTGCTAGGTATCTAACCATTTATCTGTTTTATGATTGTTTCCAATGAAATGAAACAATGAGTAAATTTTTCATAGTCTTTAATTTTTGTTAAATCACCGTTTCTTCCTTCCTTCTGCTTTCTTTAAACATATCTTTAAAACTTTTTTCAAACATTTTGAATTGGAAACAATTGGTGATGTGTATTCATCCCCCACCCCAGCCTTATTGAGGCATAATTCACAAATAAAATTGATACATTTAAGGTGAAAGGGGATGATTTGATATGTGATTACCACAATCAAGTTGCTGTGTGTGTGTGTGTGTGTGTGTGTAGAACACTTAAGATCTGCTCTATTAGCAATTTTTTAAAAGGATTTTATTTATTTATTTATTTGACAGAGAGAAACACAGCCAGAGAGGGAACACAAGCAAGGGGAGTGAGAGAGGGAGAGGCAGGCTTCCCACTGAGCAAGGAGCCTGATGTGGGGCTCGATCCTGGGACTCCGAGCGCATGACCTGGGGTGAACACAGACGCTTAATGACTGAGCCACCCAGGTGCCCCTCTATTAGGAAATTTTGAGTAAACAGTACAGTATTGTTAAATATAGTCACTGTGCTATACTTTAGATGCCCAGAACTTATTCATTTTGTAATTGAAAATTTGTAGCCTTTGACTAGCACCTCCCTGTTTCCCCCACCTCCCAGCTCCTGGCAACCATCATTCACTCTGTGTCTAGGAATTCAGTTTTTGGATTCCACATATATCTGTGAGATCATACCCTATTTGTCTTTGTCTAACTTATTTCACTTAAGAGAAAGCCCTCAAAATTTATCCATGTTATCCTAAATGGCAGGATTTCCTTCTTCTTTATGGCTGAATAATATTTGTTTACATATATATCCAGCCCATTTTCTTTTTTTTAAAGATTTTATTTATTTATGTGACAGAGAGAGATCACAAATAGGCAGAGAGGCAGGCAGAGAGAGAGGGGGAAGCAAGCTCCCCGCTGAGCAGAGAGCCCAACCTGGGACTCCCAGGGTCTTGCGATCATGACCTGAGCTGAAGGCAGAGGCTTAACCCTCTGAGCCACCCAGGGGCCCCTCCAGCCCATTTTCATTATCCATTCATCTGCCAGTGAATACTTAGGTTTATTTCCAAATCTTAGTTATTGTGAATAATACTTCGACGAACAGGAGGTGCAAGTATCTCTTTGATATGCTGATTTGATTTCCATCAGATATATGCCTAGAAGTGGAACTACTGGATCATATGGTAGTTTCAATTTTAGTTTTTTGAGGCATGTTCATACTGTTTTCCAAAATGGCTGCACCAGTGTACATTCCCAGCAAAACTGCATAAAAGTTCCCTTTCCTCCACACGTTCTCCACCACATGCCCTCTCTTGTTTTTCTGGTAATACCCATCCTAACAGACATGAGGTCATATCTTTCTTTTTTTGCACCTAAGTAGTTGATACTACATATTTTCCAAGTATTTAGGATAATGACAGACAGACAGATTCATATTTATCTTTCTAGAAATACTGCAACTTCGGTGCTCATTTATGCAGTGTCCCAAGAGCGAAGAGATGTTTTACTCCAGATGGGAGTGGATTTTATATGGTTGTTATGTTTTTACCACTTTCTGTGCTACTTTCACTGCATTGTATTGTGTTGCATGGCACTGAATGTTGTCTATTTCTATGTTTTATGATTTATTTATGAGTTGTGGAACATATGTGGTCATTTTTTACATCATTCCACGGATAAATAAAAGGAAAGGAAAATACGTTTTCAGAGTATAGAGTTGGATGTATACCGATTACATATTGCATCTGTCTTCTATATTATTGTAACAATTAAATTATGTCCATTCATTTTCAGGTTATTTTTACAAATACAACTCAGTCTCATTTTTTGCATGTGATCACTCAAAAGAAGTGAAGTTTCATACCACTATTGTTTTTCTATCTTTCTCTAGATTCCTGTATTTTGACTATATGAATATTGATGCCATGATATGTGGTGCTTAATCACAGATATTAAGTATTCCTGCTAATGGATCCATTTGTCCTTATATAGAGCACTTTGTTTCGTTTAACGCCCATCTACCCTGATTCAACCCCATTCCTTTAGATTGCAACTCCTGCTTCTTTTGATTTGAATTTTTCAGGTATATCATCGACAAACTTTATTTGCAAACATTCTGAATCTGTTTTTAAAGAGGTATGTTTTTGCATGCATCGTTTTGCGAAATGTTGTTCTGTGAGTCAAACTTAGAATCCTTTTATTTTCTTCTACTGGAAAGTTTAATTTATTTGTATTTCTCGATATGGTAGATATCTACAGGCTCTAGAGTGCCCTTTCTTCCTTAATATAGCACATTCTCCCTCTTGGATTTGGTGGTGACAAAGACTATCTCCTTGACTGAACGCTAGCCAGGCTCCTCTGCGCCCACTCCTCAACCAGGCCCTAACCTTGGCCCATAAAGATTTGACCAGACACTAGTTTGTAGTTTCTAACAGTTCAAGACCATATCCCTAGGATGACCCCAGCCCTCCTTAAGGCGCCTGCTTGAGAAAACTCAAGGCTGACGAAGGAAGTGACTGTCCCAGCCAACGCGTAAGGATAGGGCCCTGCCTCCCAGGCTCTGCCGGAGGGTGGAAGCCTCACTTTGATAAGCACCAGTCAGCAAATCCAGGTAGGCTCCCATAGACCAAACCCTCTCTTCACACTCGTACTGTGTCACTTCTCTGACTCTTCTGAGCCCCTGCATTCCCCCCCTCATTCTCTCTGGAAAAATGCCCGGTCACTCTACAAATCAAAGTTGAGTTCAGTTCATGCTAGGCTCTTGTCCTTATTACAATAGTTATTACTGATTAAAACCAGTCCTTACTATTTTAACTAATGCCCTCCCCCCTTGCTTATCTTCGACAGCCATCTGTGTGATTCTTCACTCAGTTTCAATTCCCTTGCTTCTCCTGGGTGCCAGACCCAATCCAGACAAGTGCCCGGCTCTAACATCTGTTCCCATTGTTCCAGACGGTGGATGAAGGTCTTATCTCAAGAGATGTGCCAACATATTGAGCTCCTACACCCTTTGCCTGACACACACAGCTGTAGGCATTTTTCCCTTGCATTTCCTCAAACCCAAATTCGAGTTTGCCTCATAAAGACCATCTTCCTACATTTTTTGTTTGGGACTATAGTTGTCTCCTAGATGAAACTTATATTTTTACATTCAATTCTCTGTGATTTTTAGAATTATTTTAAAAAGGAGAGGAGGCAACACTGCTTTCAGTCTGCCATGTTAAAAGTGAAATATCAGATTATTGTTTTTGAGATTAAATTCACTAGTGATACAAATCCAATCTAAAGACTTAATAACCTTAGATTTCTTGAAATCATAATGTTGGCCAGTAATACTGAAGCTTTTGTGCATTAATAGGGCTAAATCGTCTCCACCATAGGCAGATCAGGTGGAGAACAAAACAAAATAGCCCGAATGTCTTAAATTTGTTCCATGGAAAATATTGTTAGGGTCCGCAGTGGGAGAATCTTTTTCAGCTAGCCGTACTTGCAGGCCATTACTCTTCCCATTGTAAGGAGTTAAAAATGACCCATAGCAGAAAATGAATGGAGCTTGAGAGAAAGCCACCAGTAGTTCCCTACATCTCTCCCTGTGTTAACCTTTAAAGGGGAGGAAGTTACAGAAGTTTTCAGAACATCCTGGAGGGAAGTAAGACTCCCTTACTAATTAAGGCTCTGGGATTGGTAAAGGGGTAAGATCAGTGGTCCTGGGTGAATAAAATGAACTAGAAAGGCAGAATGGGGCACACAAACAAGAACGGATACCAAGAAAACCCAAGCAGAGTCCAAACTTCGATGTGCTGAGGAGGCACCAGGAAAAACAGCTCTTACCTAATTTAGTCACACTGGGTTTAGTTGCCGCTCTCAATATGCCAGATTTCCCCATGTAACATTTTCTGCTTATAATCGTACCAGTTCATTTCTTTATCCATTAACTTATTTATTCATCAAATAGTTTTTGGGCTAAGCCCAGTAAGTTACTACTGATGAATAGAGCAGAGGAGAATTTTCATCCAAATCAACTTCTCCTAATGAATATGGGCTTCCAGATTTGAAAACAACCTTAATTCTCCGAACCAGCCTCTAAGGAACAAAACAACATACCTATGTTTTAACAGAACATTTTATAAAATCAGTAATCATTCTGCTTTTCATGTTTTTTTAAAAAAGATATTATTATTTATTTGAGAGAGAGAGAGAGAGAGCAGGAGCAGGGGGAGGGGGAGGGGAGCGAGAAGCAGACTCCCCACTGAGCAGGGAGCCCCATGCTGGGCTTGATCCTAGGACCCCAAGATCATGACCTGAGCTAAAGGCAGATGCTTAACCTACTGAGCCACCCAGACGCCTGCATTCCTTGTTAAATCTATCATCAAGAGTAGGGATAATGGGGGAGCCTGGGTGGCTCAGTTGGTTAAGCGACTGCCTTCAGCTCAGGTCATGAACCGGGAGACCTGGGATCGAGTCCCACATCTGGCTGCCTGCTTGGCGGCAAGCCTGCTTCTCCCTCTCTCACTTCCCTTGCTTGTGTTCCCTCTTTGGCTGTGTTTCTCTCTGTTAAATAAATAAAATCTTAAAAAAAAAAAAAAGTAGGGATAATGACCTGTGTTCCTTTTCCCCAACCAGCACCTAGTGTGTGTATACAGCAGACCCTCCATGAAAATCTGTTAAATGAAAAAGAAATGTAATATATATATCACAGGTAAACAACAGTTTATCATGGCACATATCAACCATATTAATTGAATAAGGAATTACTGTGTAGAAGGTATTGGTATGATAAATCATAGTTGCACCAGCAAAAAAGCAAATACTATGTATACATGACTAAGAGAGGTAATCATTTATCCACATAGGTGTCAGGGTGACATTATCCACTTATTAGCAAATGAGTTATTTGTCACATTCAAGGAAACCAAGTATTTTTTTATATTCCCAAAGACTGGACAATAAACTTCCTTCCATAAATGCTTTGAATCTGTAAAAACACTCATTAGTCTCAAGTGCCAGAATTCTCTGGAAACCAATTCCAATAGCCTTTCCTGTCAGCAAGGTGACAGCAAACATTTCCTTGCTCAAATGTCCTAGAAACCAATGTCAGCCGGCAACAGCATTACTGAAGCCACTGGCACAAAATCCCTAATCCAAAGAGTACACCTAAAACAAGACATGAATATATTACTTTTCATATTCAGCTTTATTAAAAATTTTGGTTTTTAACTTGAAAATATGCTATTCTAATGAAAGTTCTTTATTGAAAAAACAAACAACAACAAAAAAACCCCAGAAATGGTGGAATGAAATATAATAAGAGGAAGAAGAGTTATTGAAATAATATAAGGAAGTATGTAAGGAAGGCTTACGGAAATAAAATAAAGTTGAGTTTCATGAAAACTACACTTCAAATCTGGGAAGTCAGGAACTATATCTTTCCCTTCGCTCCTCCTGGGCTGCCCCTTCTTCTCTGTGGGTGGGGTTCTCCGGCTGCAGGGTCTCTCCTCTGCCCGTTTGGTCTCTGTACTTCGCCTACTACTATTTCATGGTTGCACGTTGACTTCCCCTGCTTCCTCTTACTTTGATTCCCTTTTACGGTGAGTGAGTGTGGCTTGCCATGGTTGCCTTTAATTTCGGACTACAATTTCTGGTCTCTTAGTCAAGCTGTTGATAATCACAGAGTATGACAGTCTGGCTATCCAAACTACTTGACTTTTTTGAAGTCAGGCACCCATCCCTGGTCCACCTGGTTAAAACTACATAAAATATAAATACTCATTTTCAAATGAGTGTTTTCCACTATATTGTTCTTAAAACATGGTTGGAGATCAGGGACTGTGTGTTTTGTCAGTTGTCTCATTTTAAGACTTCTAATGTCCAACATGGTGAAGTCTTTATATATATTGTTTTTCTTTTTTTTTGAAACTCCCTAAAGAAGAAAAAAAGTACAGGTATTTCTTAAATAGATACAAAATTGGTCAAGTTTTTCAGTTTTTCCCAAATCATGCAGATGGATATAAGCAGAATTGCTGGGAGGGGTGGGGGGAGCTTATAATAATGTCCAGGATTTGCCTGTCACTTCTGCAGAGCTGCTCTCAGACTCTCAAAATCACACAATCACACAACTCATTTTATGAGAAAACTCCATTATTTTCAAGGCCAGACAAAATAAAATGAATTCTAACTGAGGCCAAATACATTTAAGCAAGGCCTACGACAGACTCTCTAAAAGTACTTATTTATATCTAATTCTAGAATCCCCTTGGAAACCTCATACTGAGGAGCAGAAGCCCCTCCATGAAGTAGTCTAACCCTTGCTTTCAATAAGACCTATCAGTTTGTTCTATCTCCTTGTTCTGGTTCTGTCTGTTCTAGAATATTCTCCCTCAAACTCCCCACCTCTCTCATCTTTGGCTTTCACTGCCTTGGGACAAATGCCTTATCTCTCAGGGTCAGGGTTCCCCAAACGCCCCCCTCGCACACTCTTGCTCTCTGATAGCATCTTTTTCAAACCGCACTCCTTCTTTGTGAACTGACAGTTGCCCTCGGGGGCTGGCGCGGGGAAGGGGGGTAGTTTCCTCCCTTGCTGACGCATCCTAGAGCTTATTGCAGTGCCCCTACCCACCTGGAGCCTGGAGCCATGCCTTGTGTAGAAACGGCTCCTGAAAAACCTGACTTCAACTGAGAGGACAGAGGAAAAGGATGTGCAGCCTGGGGCATCCATGCACAGGATATGTTTTGTGATTCTCTGCTTTGGAAAAGGAGGAATAAATGCACACCTATTGTGTTTTAACTTAGATGTTGTGATTGGTTTAAAGTACACAATCAAAGACAAAGGGTCAGGAAAAAAATATTTTAATCCGATGGGAGTAGAGCCTGATGATGAAGGCAGACTCCAGAGGCAACTTCCAGAGCCTGAATCTCACTGATTTGCTTACTAGCTTTGCGGACTTGGACACTTTGCTTAACCTCTGTGTCTCAGAGTCCTCATCCATAAAGTGGGGAAATGACTGCACTCATCCTCAATCACAGAGATATCCTGTCTCTTCCTTTAAAACAAAGAGTCAGTTCCTCTACAAGGCAAAATGGCCCTTCTTGAGCTTCCTTTGGCTTCCTTCCAGCCCTGTTTCCTGCCCCCAGTGTGGACTCCCAAGTACTCATCTGCTCAATGAGTATGAATTGCATGCCAACTATGGGCCTTGTACTGCCCTTGCATTTCATTTTGAGCCAGTGGCAGGCAGGTATGCCGTGTGGCGGGCCCAGTTTGTATTATATCAATGCAAAGAGTCCTGACAGGTGAAGTCAAAATAGAAAGAGACAGTATGTCCCACAGGCAGTAGTCTAGGATGAGAAAGTGGGTAAAGAAAGAGAGGCTGGTAAGGTAGGCATTTATTCTTTCATATTGGATGGTCAGTGCCACTTGCCCATGCGGTTAAATAGGAGCAGAGACCAGCAGATGCATGGGGAGGTGGGGGCGGGTGGGGGATCCTGCAGAGCCTTCAGGGCAGAGGCAAGAGCAGAGCACAGCAAGAGAAGTCAGGAGTAAGAGGTTGCCTACTGGGTTTGAGGATGAGAAAGGAAGGGGAGGGGGCACAGCCTTCGGTAGCCAAGAGAGGAACCAAGGAGATGAGGTCAGTGATGCAAGAAAGAACCGGATAATTTAGACCACCAGGAGAACTTTGGATTTTGTACTCGCAAAACCACAGGCAGGTGGGGAGTAAGGAGGATCATTATCTGATCCAGGTTTTAACAAGTGCATGTTGCTGCTGTTCCGAGAATAGCCTGCAGGGGGCGAGGGCGCAGAAGCAGAGAAATCAGAGCTGAGCTCCATTGTGGAGACCAGAGATGTAGTTTCATGGCTCCTGCGCTCCCAGCTTTTCAGGGGCAGCCTGTGTGTCTCATTTTCTCATATATTTCTCCAGCTGCTAGCACACAGCCTTGCGGAGAGTCGGCCTCCAATAAACATTCGTTAAATAAGCGAATGTTTCCATTCCATTGCAGATGTGTTCCTCCAATCCAGCATGTTCTTTCCGCCCCGGTGCGCAGTTCAACCTTCAAAGCAGCGCAGACATTGTTCCCTTCAGCAACCTAGTAAGGCCTTTCCATCGGAGTCTCTGGGGAGACCTGGGGATTATTCGGTTCGAAGAGCTTGGCAGGTAATCCTAGTGTGTAGCCAGGGTTACACAAGGGATCCCAAGGAGGACAGTTCTCAGAGCACGGAGAGAGGCCAGAGAGGCTGTTCCCTGTAACTCAGACTCCTCTCCCTGGAGCGGGGAGGGGGTTGGGGGGGTTGGGGGGGTGGGGGGGGTGTCAGGGTCACACCTTGCCCGCTTGTTTCAGCCTGCCCAGCACACAGCTGACTCCTGTTGGCCAGAATGAGAGGACTGGTTTATGTCAAGTGAGTGGTAAGAAGGAAATCCATTGCCTCACGTCTCCTGGGATCAGGTGGTAATTCATTAGGAGTCAAAATGAAGGCTGGAAAAAATGGTTTTGTAAAGCAGCGAAAGTGAAACAGGTGTGTCTATTTCTCCCTTATGCCTATTACCTTAAATCTATGAGACCTCTTCCTTGGTCTAATTTAAGTAGACATTTTTCTCTCCTTAAAATGCAAAGACAGTATGTTTCTGGAATGCCACAAATAGAACTTGAAGCTTGATCTGTGTTTCTCAAAGCACTGCCTGCATGGGTGCCTCCCAGTACTTGATAAAATGAGGTCCTGAGCCTCACCCTAGATAAATGAATAATCCTTATGGTGTTGGAAACACTGCATTTTAATTAGGTGTTATTTATATGGCCTCAGGGTGTTTTTCAAAGAGATATCCCCTCTTGAGAAATTGCCCTTGGTTTTTTTGTTTGTTTTTACAATGCAGGAGGTGTCAGAAGATGCTCTGTCTTCCTTAAGTCCCAAGAAAAGTACAAACCCGTTTCTGATGACTGTGCCAGCTTAGGGCAGGCAGCGGCCTTGAGACTATTCCCATGCCCTAATTTGTCCTTTTAATAGTCAACAGTGCTCAGTGGGTTAAAGCCTCTGCCATTGGCTCAGGTAGTGATCTCAGGGTCCTGGGATCGAGGCCCGCATTGGGCTCTCTGCTCAGCAGGGAGCCTGCTTTCTCTTCTCTCTCTGCCTGCCTCTCTGCCTACTTGTGATCTCTCTCTCTGTCAAATAAATAAATAAAATCTTTAAAAAAAAAAGTTAAGTCAGTAAAAAAAAACCAAAAAACCAAAAACCCAGTCTTTTGTTCCAGAGAGTGTTCCCTTTTCACATGGGAAGGAGAATCTATGTGCATGTCTTAGTGTCACTTTGGATAGGATGGGTTTATTTTCAAGACCTGCGGGTGTTCTCTGGGGAAACTTAAGAAATCAACACAGAGCCACAAGACAGGAGTAGGTGGAACCAGCTGGGAAGAGAATGTGCAGACAATGGCCCTCGTGAAGCAGCTCAAGGCCATACAGCTAGTCCTCTCCTACGTAGGCAGAGAGCAGAAACTGCACCGCAAACATTCTCCTTTCTCTAAGTAAAACCTGGTTGTCCCATGGCCGGGCCCTGCTGCCAAGGAGCCACGAGGAGCCAGTCGCAGCAGCAACAACGGGAGTGCAGGGCTGTTACATAACAAAAACGCAGCCAAGTACATTTTAAAGATCTAACTGGGTTTGTTCATAGATTCCTGTATCAGGCAGCATCCCTTCCAGCAAACAGAGAGGAGTTCCAAAGGGCTACAGAAAAGGAAATGTTTTCAAAGATAGAAAGTGGGAAAAAGGAAATGATTAGTAAAGAATCTGTTGTTTTAGGGCCGGGTAGCCCTCCTGGGGAGAATGGAGGGGGGTCTACCAGTAACTCCCTGGTGCTGACTGGGAAATCGCCACACTGACTGGTGACAGATCGCATGTCTAGGGTGTTGAAACTGCAGTCATGTTCGGTGTTAAGTCTTGGTTTACTGACTTGAGGCTGTAACCTCAGTGACGCCATCACCATTCTGAGCCTGTGGTTTTCCTTTTGACAGGGTGCCCTGCCCATCACTCGCTAGCAGAAATCCCTGGAGGAGCAGAAGCAGCCTTGCCTTTTAAAAAATGAAAAGAGACATTTCTTTCTCTCTCTTTAAAAAAAATTTTTTTTTAAAAGTTTATTTATTTTTTTGAGAGAGCACAAGCAGGGGGAGAGGGAGATGCAGACTCCCCGATGAGTGGGGAGTCCGATGCGGGGCTCGATCCCAGGACTGTGGGATCATGACCTGAGCCAAAGGCAGATGCTTGACTGGGCTACCCAGGTGCCCCAAAAAGAGACATGTCTTGTCATACAAACCGCATATGAATTCACATGGCTCAGGTTTACAAGACTTTAGAATTGAATCCACAGACTGGAGATGAAGGGCTTGTTAACAATGGCTTCCTTGTCAGGAGTTGAGGATGGGAGAAAGAACAACCCATAATCTGTCACTAGTCACCGGAGGCCACCTCCAGAGATTGGAGTGACAGGCAGCTCCACCAGCCATGAGCTGCATGGTGCAGAGCCCTAGACCAGTCATACGGGCAAGTACCACATTTTAAATGTTTGGGATTCCACGCAGTGAGTAGGCACCTACTGAATACCTGCTGCGGCAGTTGGCAGGGAGACAGAGCTCCCTTCCCAGTCAGCCAGCTGCTGTTTTTCACTTCCATCAATCAATGTTTGTCAGGATCTGTTCTGCAATAGACACAGCCTCACAATACGGGGCGCCAAGACTTGACCTGAAACCAAATGGAAAAGAACCAAACAGGTGGTAAATATCCAGGTGTTTTGGGAGTTACGTTCTATCACCGGCATTATCACCAGAGAGAAGGAAACCCGAGGTTCAACTGTAAATTGTTCATAAAAAGCTCAGATGCTGGAACAGAGGGCAGGAGGAGCAGCTTGTCCAAAATAATCCAATCCGGGTCATTTAAACAGACCTTAAAGATGACCCGCAGAAGTTCGACAGAGCATGAGGGGATGTACTAGTGAAACTTTTATTGGTAGTTTAAGTTCCTTTAAGATGAAATGCATCAAAGGATAAACAGATGGCCAGTAAGTGAGTACATTCAATAAACTGGCATACTTCTCAGTGTTAGCCACACACACAGAATGCCTGCTCGCTTAATTAATCTGATGGTTTTTATCTGTTACATAATAAATGGCAGTGAGAACCGATTGAGAGTTGATTCTGAAAACATCCAATTCTCTGTAATGGCACTGGTGTTTATCGACTCCTCTTCTATGGGTGAGTGTCATCACGCTTTATCAGGCAGATATTGTGTCCAGACCTGCAAAATCCACAATGACTTCGCTCAAAATATAATATCAGAAATGCATCTGTCGGGAAGGAAGAATTTCCTGTCCCCTTTTAAGTCCTAGCTGGACTAAGCATCAAATTGGTAGGAGACAGGTAAATGGGAGAAAATCAAATGTAATTTTGTATGTACCAGGAATCTACACAGACATGGAAATTCCTAGGATAGTCAAGTAAAATGAAATATATAGTTCATCCTGAAATAGGGAGAAGGGGTGTAGAGGTCTGGGACTTCAAAAGGGAGGGAATGCAATGCACAGGAAGAAGAAAAGGGGTAAATGCTTAGTAAACAAGTGCTTGCTGGGTCCTCAGAAACCATGGGATAGGAAGGACTTCCATCAATCGAGCAGGTGTTGTCAGTTTCCCCTCTGTCTATTGCACCTCATTTGTAATACTGTAATGTGGTTCTCTCTGGTGCTAGCTCCCTGTCGGAGCAGGTCCTCTATCTAAATTCTTCTAGGCAGTACTGGGGGAGGTAAAGATCTTTTCCTGAACCTGCTGGGTTTTGATTACTTTTTCACGTAAAATCATCTTCATGCCAAAGCTACCCATCTTAGGGCGTCGTGCCTCAGCCCGACACCGACACAGACACAGAAGTGCAAAGTAAAAAAATAAAAAAACAATGCCGTGGTGAATCAAAGTGTTTATACTAACGGTTACCAGAAAAGAAATTGAGAAAAATCTAGGTAAGACCTTACCTCTCTGGCACCTCTTTTGTGGAGCCCATCACCTGACCTCTGGTTCTCTTCTCCTCTGGCCAGTCAGATCAGCAGGACTTGAGGTGATCAGAAAGAATGAGAGAAGGAAGCGCATTTTGAGAGCAAGGTGAGTAAGGTCAGGTGACCTGGACTGAGCATGGGGACGCCTCCATAGGGGCGTTTCCTTATCCTGTAAATTCCCGGTAAATGTATTGGCTCTTTGTCTAAAATGTATAAAAACGACCTGCCTTGGCCATTTCTCTAGGTCTCAATCTCATTATTGGGCTTCCTTGTGCACAGAATAAAACTTTGTGTTTTTTTTCCTCCTGTTAATCTGTCTTGGAAATTTATCTCTCACCGTTTGAAGGCTGGCGGTCCATGATCAAGGTGCTGGCAGATTGAGGGCCCCCTTCCTCTTTCATAGCCAGCCGTCTTTTTGCTATAACCTCACATGATGGAAAGGGCAATGGAGCTCTCTGGAGTCTCTTTCGAAGGGCGAGAATCCTATTTATAAAGGCTCTACCCTCATGACCTCATCATGTCCCCAAAGCCCACCCCCCAGGCATCACCACTTTGGGGATTAGATTTCAACATATAATATATTTGGGGAAGACACAGGCATTCAATCCAAAGCCCTGTCTATCAACTGCCCTCTGATACATCGTCCTATTGTCCTGCCTTTTCCAGGACAGTGATACAAGAGGTTTGCCTAAAGAGTTTCTCACAATTAGAACTTCTTCATGGAGTTAGAAGCTACCACTCACATTGTGGTTATAACATGTGGCAACTCATAGGTTCTTCGAGACTCTTTTAGAAGGCTCATTGGAAATACAAAAAGAACCGTGTAGATAATTCACGTATCAAGAAAAAAAAAGACCCATATACACACGACAAAAATTACTATGTTAGTAATCGTAGAAATGCAAATTTTCATTTTGCTTTTATCACGTTGACAGATGTTTTTTCAATGATAATTTGGAGTCCTGGTGATCATGCAATAAAATAGGTCCTCCCTGTGACGGCTGGAGGGGGAAAAAAGAAGTATCCCTTACCAGATGATTCCATTGATATTAAATTGTTCTAAGGAAATAATCATAGATGTGTACTATAATTTATATGCAATGATGTATACCATCATTTTATTTATGAGTGAAAAACAGAAATAACCTAGTATTTAACTATGGAAAATTAAGTAAACAAATTATGATAAATTTATATAATGCAGCACTATGCCACCATTTCAAAAAATGCCTTTATTAATATGGATGTTGGAAAATACTATCTGTATAATTTTAGTTATAAATATCAGGTCACAAAACTGTGTATGGCATTAATCTTGGGCATCAGGTGTTACTTTTATAATCAGAGACAGTAAATGCTGCTTAAAATATTTTTCTGGGCGCCTGGGTGGCTCAGTGGGTTAAAGTCTCTGCCTTCAGCTCAGGTCATAATCTCATGGTCCAAGGATGGAGGCTCACATTGGGCTCTCTGCTCAGCAGGGAGCCTGCTTCCTTCTCTGTCTCTGCCT
This sequence comes from Spilogale gracilis, assembly GCA_004023965.1. NCBI lineage: Eukaryota > Metazoa > Chordata > Mammalia > Carnivora > Mephitidae > Spilogale > Spilogale gracilis. The sequence goes on from PITA01015807.1 coordinate 18,349, forward strand.
GCCTCTCTGACTACTTGTGATCTCTCTCTCTCTGTCAAATAAATAAATAAAATCTTAAAAAAATATTTTTCTAATCAGAAAGACAGTAAACATTATTTCCTAATGGAGCTGAAATAATGAGACCCTCATAAAGTCTAAGTATGTGATCCCTTAGGGGATAACAGAGAAATGTCACCAGGGGCTCTTCCCCCAGAGTCTCATAGAATGTCATTTCCTACACTGGGCAGGGGAAGATGCAAGCAAGAAGAATCAGTTCTTTACAGGTTTCATTGAATTGGTGGAGAAGTATGCTCTTTGGGTCCTTGAAACTATCAAAGGTCAATGCCATTTAGAGATGCAAATAAATAATGAGTGAATGTTTATCTCAGAGGGAGAATGTTCTATGATATCTGAAAATCTGAAGCCTGTGGCACCGGAAAACAAGAGTCCTTTCTTTCTTATGGTCTACCAGGTGCAGAACCAGGAGACAGACTTGGAAATAATCAATTTAAATTAGATAATGAAAAAAATATTCACTCATCGTATACTTGTTCTGATTTATCTGATCTTGAATTCATGAAAACTGCCCAAGGAAGGCCCTTGCTTCCATCCAATGAGTGAGTTCAAGAAGAGAGAGAGAGAGAGAGAGAAAGAGAGAGAGAGAGAGAGAGAGAGAGAGAAACCTTGAGCACATCATCAGCTAATCAAAGATCAGGTTGTCCTGACTTCCCAGTTTCATTAAATCCGGATAATCCTAAGGCTGACAATGCTGAATAGAAATAAACTACAGCATCATGGAACTGGAGAGACTTCACAAACTGTCTCTCCCAATCATCATCTTTTATAGACGAAAGAACAGACCCTGTCGAGGTGAAGAGCCTGGGACAAGATCACACCACAATTTAATAGCCATCAACACGAGAGTTTTGACCTTCTCACTTTCAGGCTACTGTCGTTCCATGACAACACACTGGTTTGCAGCGAGAAATCTCTCATTTGGTCTGTTTCATTTATGTATGTAGTCACGGGATGTCAATGTCCCTACCATCATAGCAAATGAGCCTGGGTGACAAGTATAGTAAATAACACATCCCTCTAAAAATGCCGTCTTTCTGTACAATGTATTTCTATCCACTTTGATAGGTCATTTTCACTTTGGGCATTATAAAACACCCTTTAAAGTTAATTCTAACAAAGTTAAAGATCACCATTTTCCAGCATGGCCTGTGCCATCAGAGTTGTGATCTGTTTTATACAAAGGTAGTGACTTTTTCCAGCAAAAAAGCCACAGGCTTTTTACAGATATCAGATGTTGCTTAAATAAGATTTTTATAGCCTCATGTGAGAGATCATAAACATACACAAAAGCTCAGACACATCTAAGTAGTAAATCAAATACATTTCAGAAAAAGAATCTAGAAATATTTTTAAGGTGGGAGGGCAGATATAGGAATAAAATATGTATAGAAATAGCTAGCATTTACTGAGTATATTCACTGTGTTAGTGTTTTATACACGTCATGACATTAAATCCTCACTGCAGCCCAATGAAGTGGACACAATTATTTTCCACACTTTACAGATAAGGAAACTGAGGCATAGAGAGTTTAAATTAGGTAGACCAAAGTAGATGCAAGATTTTAACCAAGATAGTTTGGCTATCTTTGTTCTTTTTCTTCTTTTTTTAAAGATTTTATTTATTTACTGGAGAGAGAGAGAAGGAGGAGGAGGAGAGGGGAAGAGAGAAGGACAAGCAGACATGGGGTTGGGGATCAATCCCAGGACCCTGAGATCAATACCTAAGCCTCCAAAACCAAGAGCTATATGCCTAAGCTACTGAGCCACCTACGTGCCCCAGGCCGTGCTCTTAATAACAATGGGGAGAAATATGAGTAGGAAATGAGAGAGAAAAGGAGTAAAACTGAGAATTTTAAGAGTAAAGCCCTGAATATAAGCCCTGATCCTTCTTTTTATCTATAAGCCTAGAGGTACAGTTAAACGCACTTATAACAGATTCCAAAATGTAGGTTTTCTTAGCTATTTCCTGGACGCTGTGAGACCATATGGCTTAATAAGATTGTTAGCGTAGTCAAGTCACTATAGGAAAGTATATTTAATTTGAGGGCTTCTTGAGGAAACCACACAGGAAAGACATAAGGGGACACACAGAAGAATCTTCACAGTTTTTTTTTTCCTCTGGGGCCTCATCATCCCATGGAGGAAATGCTCACATATGCTTCTAGTGATAACAAGGAAAACAGCAGTCGCTGTTAGAATCAATAGGGTACAATTCTTGAGGAGCAAGGCCTGTCTTGGATAACTTATGCCATTGTTTCTAATCCTGTGCATTTTGAAGATCGGGCTAAATGGTAATATCTCCAACAAAGATACCAGCTAAGTTCCTCAGGACCATGCTGGCCAGGCTTATGAAATTTAAGAGTAGTAAATCTAAATATCATCATTTACAAAGGCTATGACTAAACCCTCACCAATCCAGCACATTAGTTTTTTCCTGCAGATCGTAAACAATAGCTATGTTTTTCTCATCCACTCCCATCCACCCAGACCTAAGAGGTTGGGGCTGGAGGCTCAGTTCCTGGACTTGTTTTGAAAGCATAAAGCAAAACTGTAGGTACATTAGTTTCATTATTAACTTAGCTCCGTGTTCTGTTTTGTTCCCTACTTAATGATATTTTATGCACCTCTTAACCTCATGCTCAGTCATTAACTTTGCCTTTTTCACCCCTACTCCCTGTTTACCCACTGACTGCAGAAACCTACTGGGGGGACTGGATAGTAACATTTCTCTTGAAATTACCTGATGTACTCGATTGTGCCAGGCCCCAAATGGCACCTCATTTTCTGGAAGAATGCATGCCTCCAGATTGTTTCAAGCCCCCCAACCCTTTACTTGGGGTTACTTGGGTGGCTCAGTTGGTTAGGCGACCACCTTGGCTCAGATCATGATCCTGGAGTCCCGGGATCCGAATCCCGAAATTGAATCCTGCGTTGGGCTCCCTGCTCAGCAGGGAGTCTGCTTCTCCCTCTGACCCTCCCCCCTCTCATTCTCTCTCTCTCATATGACTAAATAAAATCTTAAAAAAAAAAAAAACCAACACTTTACTCTCCTCTCATATATTCACCTTCTTCTCCAAACATCTATAAGCCGTCCCTGGGCTTCACAAGGCAAGGCGGTTTTTGGAGTGATCCACTTCTTTCTCATTGGACTGCCCTTCTGACAATAAAGCTTCTTTGGCCTCAGAACTGGTGTCTCACACACGGGCTTGCTGGATGCTGGGTGTGCAGACTAGCCTCAGTCCGGGAGCAGGTCCATCACGCTGGTGAGTGGCCGGCAACAGTTGTGTGAGTGTGCTTGTGATGATGTGGTTATGACTCTCGGGATTCCTTCACCGCTTTCCCCAGGTCCGGACTGTTGGCCCTGGGCAGATCACGATTGTGATCTCCTAACCAAAGACAAGATCACAAGAGAAAGGTGGTCTTCTAGAAACTTCAAGTTGGAAGGAATCCCAATCATTCAACAGAAATGTCAACTGTCTACCAAGTGCCAGCACTGAAGATATACTGATAAGCAATATGGAGAGTTCCCGTCGGGATGTGTTGCGGCTGATCAGTTACATTTTTAGGAACGTCACAAGCTGGTAGCCAGCATGTCGGTATCTTGTGAGTATTTAACCACAGAGATGGGCCAGCTCAGAGGGCTCGTTCTTTAACATTTACCAGCACCTTAGTGATTCCTGTGCTTGCAAGACTTACACTCTAGTGGGAAAGGAATTTGTAATGTGACCAAAACATATATCATAACAAAACTCTATTTAATCTTTTAATTAATCCAGAAAATGAAATATTGCTCCATGCTAAGAAGAAATGAGCTAAGAAGCCATGACAAGACACAGAGGAACCTTAACTATGTATTACTAAGTATGTATTCTGAAAAGGTTACGTACCATATGATTCCAAATATATGCCATTCTAGAGAGATATTCTATAGAGTTATTAAAAAAAGATTAGTGGTGGCAGAGATGAGGTAAGGGAAAGGATGAGTAGGTGTAACACAAAATATTTAGGGCAATAAAACTAGTCTATATGATACTCTAATGATGTCATTATAAATTTGTCCAAACCTATAGGATGTACAACACCAACAGTGAACCCTTTGTGAACCACGGACTTGGGTGATGATGATGTGTTGTCCATGTAGGTCGATCAGTTGTAACAAATGTAGTGTTCTCCTAAGAGGTGTTGGTAATGGAAGAGGCTATTTATGTGAGGGATGTAGGGGACATGTGGGAAATCTCTGTACCTTCTTTTAGTTTTGTTGTGAATCTAAAACTGCTCTAAATACTGAAGTCTTAAAAAAAATCCGCAGGATAACAATGATATTTGCAACATTGTTCTGAGGACTAGATGCCACAGACATATATCAAGTGACTAAATACACATCGTAAATGCTCAAGAAGGGACAGCTAGTATTATTTCTATCATTTTTATTATCATTTTAATTTGTGCCCTTGTTTTTTAGTCAAACCTCTAGATTTCAAATTCCTTGAGTAAAGGCACTATATTTTATTTCATGGACACGTGATAAATGAAAAAAGTTTGTTGAATTAATTTATTGTTAATTGAATTTAATTGTCCCTAAAAGACTATTTGCAGAGAAAAAAAAAATATTTCAACTCAAAATGTAGACTATACACAGCTTTGCTGTACCAGGATCAAAGATAACATTTATTTTAAACCTTAAAATAAGGCAAAATGTCGACAGGTAAAAACTCTATTTAATGTTTCAATTAAGATAATGCCAACTACTGCACCATAATTATTGAAGGATACTTCCTCACTCTGACCCTGGTAATAATGATCTGTTGTTTCACTGGAGAGATTTTCCAAGAAGAATGTTGTGCTCAGCACTGTAACCTGCACTCCTGCTAGTGTTGTTCTCCCCACCCCCATCCCTTTTTTTCCATTCCCCATATTCTGTCTAAGCCATTTCTAAATACTGGAGGAGATTGATTTTATGGAGTCCTATAATTTCAGAGCTGCAAGGGATCTTTTTACAGGTAACTGAGATCAAAAAAGATAACCAAAGGCCACCCAGTGAGGAAGATTTTTGGAATGGAATGAAAACTACTTTTTTCTTTCCTATTAAAAAAACTTTTTAAGGGAAACTAGAAAATATGAGTCATAAAAATAGGCCCGGGAAGCCTTTGTGGAAAACAAAAGAAAACTGAAAACATCTCCATGCTGGGACTGAAAGCTTAGAACAGGAAAATATGAAAAACTGAAAAACATGGCAAAGGAGAAATAAGGAGAATGAAGAAACCAGCAGGTTAAATGTGAAATTCACTAGCAAAATACAAAAATAGAAGATGAAAAATTGGAGGGGGGGTTGTTTGCTTCAGAATGGACGAGGATGACCCAATTTGAATCAATGGGCATTATGCCTTCTTTTAAGTTGCCTTTTTTTGTTGTTGTTGTTCTTTTTCAAACATTTCAGTTCTAATCCTTCTGTTCCTGCTTGAAAACCAAATCAAATGCTGAACGCGTCACACACTTAGACATGCGGACGTTGATAAGGTTCCCTAGCAGAGCAAGGTTTTTCCTCTTTCCTTTGCTTAACTACTGTTTTTTTTGTTTTGTTTTGTTTTTCCCTTAATCCTTTCCGATCTGAGTCTACCGATTTTATATTTCTAAGCAATTAATTTTTTGGCCGGGCCGCGCAATCCACAGGTGCGGATGACTGACAGCGCGCTGATAGGCTCCATCTGTCGGCAGCTGATAATGGCCTCCTGGGGGCTGGGGATGCTGTGGTCGCGCACAGAAAAGCACGCAGCCTAATCTATTTTGCAGGCAGGCGGAAAAGGCCCTGAAGCTCGCATTGTTATTCAACAGGAACGATTGGTTACGGACAGCACTTAGAGAGGCACAGTGGGGAGGTCTGCGGAGGGGAGGGGGCGGTGTTCCCGTTGTGAGTGCTGTTCCTTCCAATTCCGCGGTGTCTTTCCTCTTTGGGAAAAAAAAAGAAGAAGAAGAAGAAGGGACTGGAGAGATGGAATTTTGTCCTATTCTAGGCAGAGGATCTGTAATTCCTGACTATCCTCGGCTTTCCCCTTTATAAAAGAAAGGTGAGGGAAGGGGGATAGTTGATAATGATTATGATTTAGTTGTGATGTAAATAAATGGGGGCATAGCCATTGGAATGTAAATAACAGCATGGGTGTTGTATTAAGGTGCCAAGAGCAGATGACACTCCACGTAAATAGAAAGGCCAGGTGGGCATGCATTTTAGGGTGGATGGAGTTGGGATACAATTTTGAATGCTTGAACCCTAAAAGAGATATTCTCTAGGCTACAGACCAGCAAGACAAGGATTTTTCAAACCAGAAATAATTTTAAACGTTGCCTTAAATTATTTGTAAGTCTAAAATATTCCAGATTTAGGCATATGGTAAACGTGGCCAATCTGGGAGGAGTATCTGAGGATTTGAAAAACAAAGAGTTTTGTGCCTTTCTTGTCTCCTGACTTTGTTCCCTCAGACGCACCTTGGGGATGATTTAGCTTCATCTGGGTGTATCGTCCCATCTTTGCCAAAAGAAGCAGAGATATTGAAGCAGTCTAGTTCTTCTACCTTGATGATCCCATTGGATTTTTTTTTTTTTTAAGATTTTGTTTATTTGACAGAGAGAAACACAGCCAGAGAGGGAACACAAGCAGGGAGAGTGAGAGGGAGAAGCAGGCTTCCCGCGGTATAGGGAGCCTGATGTGGGACTCGATCCCGGGTCTCCAGGATCATGACCTGAGCCAGAGGCAGTCGCTTAACCAACTGAGCCACCCAGGTGCCCCGATTTTTTTTTTTTATAAAGCCGCCGTTGATATAGCAAATGGAATTTTTCCCCTTTAAATTCATCTCCACCCCCACCCTGCCATCTCTCTCCTCTCCCTTCTCTTTGGAACTCAGGTGTGCATCCAGAACCTTCTTGAAACCATGCTTTGGGTAACAGTTGGTTCCAGTGGTCACCTCACACTCCCTAGTATCCCTTAGACTCAACAAATTGCATCCAGCTGCCTCCTTGGGTGCTTTTATCTACTTCAGAAGACAATCTGTATGGAGATTGGAGAATTCCTAATGGGTAAGGAGTTTAAATGCATATTTGCTAATAATAATAATATAAAATGCCTTGTTAACCTCTCTCACAGCTAAAGATGAATGTATTTCACCAAACATTTCTTTTCTACTTTTAGACTCAAGACAAACACTCATCTACTGGAAAGAATCAGAGGTGATACTAACAGAACAATTAAGTCTGTGTCTAATCAGCACCAACACCTCTGGACCTTAAGTGATAAGAACAGATTCAAGATTCAATTAGCCATGTTCACCCCAGGCAGTAGGATAGTGGAGGCCAAGCATTTTGGGGTGACACAGTGCTAAATAACTAATTTATATTTAAGATGGAGTATTTGCATGCTAAACATACATTTTTATGGTCATAATCCTTGACAAGACTCCAGGTATCTGGAAATACTGCTTTAAAAAAAAACAACAAAACAACTCTATGACTCAATTTGAGTTTTGATTCTCAGTGTCCAATTCTCTTCTTAGCAGAAAATGTAATCTAGTCATCTCTGAGATGTTTCCTCTATTGAATCCAGCAATTTTCCTGTCCCTCCCTCTCTACATCTTATTTCATTCACTCTTCTATATTCTCATCCAGGATTTAATCGTACAATTCTCACACATAGTGATGTGAAAGTTCTGCTCCTATCACACCTGTTCCAAGACGGTGGAGAGAGGGAGACATCTGGGTCCAGGAGAACTTTCTATATCAGTGCAGAGGGACTGTCCCAGTCACATGTCATCCTTTACAGATGATGATCATTCTGGCTGAGGCTCTGCCCTGACCTCACTTCTGAGCCTGTGCGAAACTCAATGGTGTTAGTGGGCACAACATTGCCCCCAAATCCCCTCACGAACATCTCTGTAAAATGCCAACTCTCAGAGAAGGAGCTGAAGAGACACTATCTCTCTCACCAGTTTCTTCAGCTAGTGGAGCACTTTGCTCCCTGTCTCCTGTCCCCACAATTAGAGGGCATTGGGTGGAAGGGAGGATTTCTTCGATAAAACTCCCTCCCTTGTTTCAGGTTTTCTAGTCTCCTGCCTGAAGTGTCTGCTTACAAAGCTGAAGCATGTGGAACAGTCTCTAAAACCTTGGGTGTTCTCCCGTTTAGCTGTCAGTTGGGGGAGTGACCACATATGGTGGGGAGAGAAAAGAGACACCTTCCCGTGTTCCATCAGAATACGTACCATTGTTAATATATGCTATTGAGGATTAAAAGCTTGAGACCCCACATTGTGATAAACTATATTAACATGTATTTTGATAACACATGCACTTTATAATCTAAATTCCAAAAGGAGAGTGAAAATTCTACGGACAATGAAAAAGCCAGGCATATCTGTTTAGAGATGTAATATAAAGGTAGATTTCTATAAAGATATACTGGAAATCAGGGACACCTGGTTGGTTCAGTTGGTTAAGCCTCTGACTTTGGCTCAGGTCATGATCTCAGGGTCCTGGGATGGAGCCCAGGTGGAGTCAGGCTCCCCACTCAGAGAGGAGTCTGCTTGTCTCTCTCCTTCTGCCTCTCCCCCTGCCTGTGCTCTTTGACTTTCTCGTAAATAAATAAATAAACAAATAAATAAATAAATAAATAAAATCTTAGGGAAAAAATAACAGAAACCACACATACGTAGATACATAGCTTTGATCACACTATATTTATGGCTTGCTCCTATTTGGAAGAAAATTAGCCTGTTTGGGATATTATCACTATATTCGATACCAGGACACTCAAAAACTGCCCATAGTAAAGGAACCCCGAAGGAATGGGACTGAAAACAGGCTGGATATGTCCCCAACTAGATGACGCTGTAAGAGGAAAAGGACCCCAAAGCAGCTGGGAATACGGGAGGACTCAGGAGAGGAAATAAAGATTATTTTCTGGTTTTGAATAAATACCTAAACCCAACTTGATGTTGAGAACTTTTGGGGACTGTCGCTTTCCTCCTGACAGGATGGGCATCATATTCGCATAATTTTCATTAGAATGAATATCTTAGTATAAATTCTTTCCTTTTTCTACATGACTTGAAATCCTTTTTTACATATGTAAAGTCATAGAAACACAAAAGTGGATCTTCAATAAGTCCACATTGTGTTACTGTGGGTGGGTTGCTAAAACAAATTACCAGAGAGTGGGTTGGTTTGAATAACAGACATTTATTTGTAGCTCTTCTGGAGTCTAGGAAGTTCTCAGTGGAGATGCCAGTAGATTGGATTCTGCTGAGACTGGTATCCTGATTTGCAGATGGCTACCTTCTTGCCAGGTACTCACCTGGCAGAGAAAGAGAACAGGTTCTCCTGTGTCCCTTTCCCAAGGGCTCCAGCCTCATGACTGAATCGTTACCCCAGGGCCTGGGCACTCAAACCACAATGCATAATATAGGCAATTGATGTCAGCCTTCCGTGACCACCTCAAGTGACCACAAGGAGAAATAAAAAAGAAGAAGAAATGGAAGACCAAGAGCAGATATAGAAACATAATGTATTAAGGTGACCTAAGGGTCTTTCTTGTATCTGTGAGGAAATCAGTAAACCTGAATTTTTACAACCTTAACAAATTATACCTTGTCATGTGCAAGTATTTGGAGAGCTGCTTGCCAGCAGGTCTATCCCTTTCCCCCTTTGTCTATATATGTAATCCCCCCTAACTAATAATCTTTGGAGCAGTTCTCTAGAACAATCTGAAAGACAGTCTCCCAGGCTACAATCTGTGTAAGACAATGAATAGGGTGTTTACTAACCTACTTTGAAGTTGGCTTTCTTTCCATTGACAGGCCCCACCTCCTAAAACCATCACCTCTGGAGTTAGGATTTCAACATATGTGTTTCTGACACAAATACCCATTGACACAAATACGCATTGACAACTTTTAACATCCCTGAACTCACTCTTCTCACCTATCAAATGAGGTCTGTGCTCTCTGAAACTATACTCCAAAGTGTAATTTTGTTTCACTCTGAAAATAATACTAGATTCCAAGCCTAAAAGAAATCTGTATGATTGCAATTATTGTGTGTGCATGCATGTGTGTGTGTGTGTGTGTGTGTGTGTGCATGTTCATTCCTTCCTACACTATGAACTTCTTTAAAACACAAGATTTACCTTTCATCCTTGTATTCCTAGTACTGGATGTTCTGTGAATGTTTGTTGAATGAAAAAGTGAAGGATAAATGCCTCTGTAATAAATCAGGGAATAGAGATAACAGAAATTGGGTTGTAAGCCTTTGATGTATCAGATTGCACTTTTCTATTTGGTTTTCATGGAAACTTTATTGGTATAAAAATATATCTTGTTTCCTCGGATTCTGGTGAGGAGTACAGATAGTGCCAAATTGCTGGACAGAGGTGTTTCTCTATGAGCTTTCTTTTTGTCCCTTTTTTTAAAAAAAAATATGAAATGCCTAGATCTTTATTTTATCAAACAATTAACACATTGGTTTTGTCTGGTAGGGATCTTGTACTACCCAGGGGCAAAAGTTCTGGACATCCATAGATCTCTAGGCCTATATTTGCAGTGACGTAAATATGACTGTAGGAGATTAGACAGACCCTGCACTGGGCATAGAGCATCTTAAGGGGCTGCTTGGCTACGTAAACCTCTGCTATTAACTTGTGCCACTAACTTTTTCTCGTTAGTGTTGCAGGATAAGAATCTGACTAATGGAGCATTTTATGTCAATGTTTCATTGAACTGATTTAATTGATTCCAACTACTAAGGTAGTATTTAATGGGACGAATGGATGTGACTTTTTCACCTCATAAATGTGTACAAATGCATCTTCCTTTACGGTGTGGCAAACACATTTGCTCTATTTTGCTGTGTGAGTAAACGGTTAAATGTCTTGCAGTTTGCTTTGCCCCCCAGGGTGAGAAGGAAAACAAATCATCTATCCTGAAAAGCTCCCATGAGGCATGAAGAAGAGTGTGCTGCTTTTAAATAGATTTCTGTAGCAAAATGCATAGTCATTTTAAAGCCAGTGTCGTAGTTTGAGAATTACTCACTTCCAATCTGTCAGTTCTACCTTCGGAGTTCTGTATTTTCTTCTCCTCCGGAACAGTGAAGAGCAAGCTGACTCAATGCTGCCCCCAGGTGGCATTTCAAAACATAGGCACAGAAGGGAAAAAAGCAAAACAAAGAGCCACCGCGGGGGGCAGGGGAGATTTTAAGAAACTCATCAAAATCTACAGTATATCTTGAATTGTCCTTCCTGTTGCTATTTAAAGAGAATACATTATGAAATGAAATCAGCTCAACAAATATCTTTGGAGAACCTTCTCTGTGCAAAGCCCTGTGCTATGTGTAGAGGATACAAAGAAACATAATATGATCCAAGACTTTAATGGCTTTGGGGCACCTGGGTGGCTCAGTTGGTTGGGTGACTGCCTTCGGCTCAGGTCATGATCCCAGAGACCAGGATCGAGTCCCACATTGGGCTCCCTGCTCGCGGGAGGCCTGCTTCTCCCTCTCTCCCTTCCCCTGCTTGTGTTCCCTCTCTGACTGTGTTTCTCTCTGTCAAAAAAAAAAATCTTAAATAAATAAATAAATAAGTAAAAAAAAAAAAGACTTTAATGGCTTTTAAACAAGCTAGAGAGAAAAAATTGGATTAAAGGTTAAATAAAAATGACGAATAGATGTCACCAGAGATAACTGTAAGACAGTCTAATCTATGTAGCTTATTTTTAAAAATATAATGCATACAGTAGCCTTTTTTATGCACTGTGAAATCCTTTGCATTTATTTCTGTGTAACCCTCTGAAAAAGGTAATAGTGTATCTTTTTTAAAAAAAATAAAGATTTTACTTATTCATTTGAGAGAAAGGAGAGAGAGACCTGCAAGCCGGGAGGGACAGTTGGGGGGGGGGAGCAGTTAGAGGGAGAAAGAACATGAAGCAGATTCTGCACTGAGCCTGGAGTCTGTGTGGGGCTCTAACCTACAACCTCCAGATCATGACCAGAGCCGAAACCCAGAGCAGGGCATGCTCAACTGACGAGCTATCCAGGTGCCGCGGCGGTAGTGTTATCTTTCAGGTTTTTCCCTGAATGAAACTGAGGCTTTTTTACTCCAGAGTAGGGTCATCCAGCAGTGATATGGTAAGGTCTGGAAGCTGCCTTTGAACCCCTGGCCCCAAAAGCCTTTGTTCCCACCTGAGATGCTTTCAGGCCACTGGATGCTAGGGACCGTAGCTTTTTTTCTTTTTTTAAAGATTTTATTTATTTGACAGAGAGAAACACAGCCAGAGAGGGAACAGAAGCAGGGGGAGTGAGAGAGGGAGAAGCAGCCTTCCTGCTCGGGAAGCCCAATGTGGGGCTTGATCCCTGGTCTCCAGGATCATGACCTGAGCCGAACTGAGCCACCCAGGCGCCCCTAGGGACCGTAGCTTTTATGCAAGTCAGGAAGCTTTAAAATGAAGGAAGTAAGGAGTCAGGGAGGCACCAGCTTTTAAAATGAAGTCAAAGTCAGGAGCCCTGTTTGGTTTGGTCAAAGGAGCAAGAGGTTTTTCAACAGTTAGATCTGGCTTTCTAAGTCTGAGTTTGAATCCTAGCTCAGTCACTTACTTAATTTCTTAAACCCAGTTTCCTTTTCTGTCAGGTGAGGGTACAGTAATCTACCCCTCCCTACTATGCATCAGACATGTGTGACAAGTGTCTGGACCCTGGCGGGGCAGCTTATGGCGTGGAAGATGAGTAGAAGTCTTGGACCCAGTGGTTCAAGGCCACTGGATCCAGACACAGATGAGGCATCAGAACCTGGAATCTCGCCAGTGGGGATTTTTTATAGCAGGTCCAGACTACTGGGGATGCCACGATTGTACATGTCATGCAGTGCACACTTTCAAGCACCGGCCTAAATGTACTAGTTTCCTTCCACAAATGTCTCTGATCTAATTCCTGTCCTCCTGGGAATGTAGCTGAGGAAAACACTGATGATGGCTGTAAGAGATAAAAAAGGAAAATCAACAAAGTTTTCCTAGATCAGATTTATAGCTTACTTATGAGCCTATCAAAGCCACACATTATCATATGTAAAATTAGGCCATATCTGGGGAAACCCAGATCATCACTTTGTTCTGCTTTGCCCAAATATTCTTTTTTTTTTTTTTTAATATTTTATTTATTTATTTGACAGAGAGAAACACAGCGAGAGAGGGAACACAAGCAGAGGGAGTGAGAGAGGGAGAAGCAGGCTTCGCGCCGAGCAGGGAGCCTGATGTGGGGCTCGATCCCGGGTCTCCAGGATCATGACCTGAGCCGAAGGCAGTCGCTTAACCAACTGAGCCACCCAGGTGCCCCATTGCCCAAATATTCTTAAAGATGCTGTCGATCTCAAAAGGCCCTGTGGGCCACTCGGCCCTATTCTGCATAGTGGCAAAGTCCCCTTAGAGAGCTTTTTGTCAGTGCTGCATAATTTCAAGACTTCTGCAATTACTATTGCTGTAAGTGTGATTTCCCTGCTGACTTGAAGTACTTAATTTGCTTTTCTAAGCACCCAGCTTAGGAGTGAGCTCTGACTCAAGCTGTGCCTGCATGGGGAGATGGAAAAGAACTTAAGCTCTCTGGTCATTTGGTCTTGACTTCATGGGGCCCTTTCTGCCTGAGTGAAACTTCCTTTTTGCTGAAAATTGCAGAAATCAATGGGCCTAATATCATCCCAGTGCTATTTGCTTGAATGTATACCTCCCTCTTTAAAAAGAATTTTTTTTTTATTTTGGAAATAACCACATTAGGAGTTTTTCACACTATTGCTGAGAGTAGTTATGTCTCTTTCACACTGCACCTACTGGTATTTATGCCTTTTTATCAGAGGTTTTCATGCTTTTTCTTCTATAAAGAGTCTATTCAAAGAGCACTTCTTAGCTTATAGGAAATTTCCAAAAGAAGAAGGAGAAGCAGAAGGAGGAGGAGGGAAAGAAGGAGGAGGGGAAGAAGGAAAAGGAGAAAAATAAGGAGAAGGAGAAAGAGGAGGAGGAGAAGAGAAGGAGAAGGGGAAGGAGGAAAACAAAAAAATTTTTTGGCATTATACTCTCATCCCAAAGAAGGTTTCAATCTTAGTACTCCCTTCTTGCATTTAGAATTTCCAGTGTAATCTGTGGAATTCCAAGATAAGATTTCTAATCTATTCATTTTACCCTTTTTATCCCATTTTTCCCATTTTCTGTCCCTCACTGCTCACTCTTTTTCCTCTAATTAGATTGCATGGCCCATCATTATAAATCTCCTGTGTTTATTACACAGTCTCTCGCCTCCTTTCCCTTCATTGTACTCACCAAGCAAAACCTCCATGGGGATTCAACCCCCTTCTCTGCCATTCCACTCTCATATCGAAGGAGCTGAATATAGTTGGAGAAAAACACAACCGTGCTGGCTGTGTGGTTGTGAACTCAGGAAGCCAGACTTCTGGAGGAACTTGGTATTGTCCACAGACCCTGGCCACTTCCCACACCCTCCCAGAGAACTCCTCATGATTCCACTCTTCTCCAACTCTTCTTTCTCACTCTCAGCTGGTGCGTGCTTCCTGTTTGCCTGAGATGATGGATATGATCAAAAAAGAACGTCTACTTCTTATCTTTACACTTCCCAATCTGCCTGCCCATAATCCTGCCTTCCCTCCAATGACAATGGATAAACTGTCCATAGCCCTAAGCAGCCCTTCCCCTTGAGCCCTGAGTCCCATCTCTAAGCGCCTCTCCTAAGGATCAGGCTTTTACAAACAGATCTTGAAAGGGCTCCCTTCTTCCCAATCTCCCTCAAACTACTGCTCCGTGTCTTTGTTTCATTTTAAGGAGAAATACCCTAGAAGATTTGTCTTTTCCATCTCTTCATACTTCCTCACTTCCCGTGCTCCCTCGGATACATTCCAATTGTTCTCGCCCCCCT
This sequence comes from Spilogale gracilis, assembly GCA_004023965.1. NCBI lineage: Eukaryota > Metazoa > Chordata > Mammalia > Carnivora > Mephitidae > Spilogale > Spilogale gracilis. The sequence goes on from PITA01015807.1 coordinate 33,349, forward strand.
TTTGCCAAGAAGTCATAACCTTTCTCAGGGACCCAAGTGACCGGATGGTGACTCTGTGGCTTCTAACCACCGTTATTTAAATGATTTAAATCAAATGATTACTCTTATTGATCCCTTTCCACATAATTCACAACTGTTATGCTGCTGCAAATGGCATCTACAAATGTTTTTGGTTTACACAGTTACAGGAAGACTTTTTTCAATGTGGTGCAGCAAAACTGTTACAGGAAGTGATCTGTGAGCTTTGGTGAGGCGCAGCGGGACTGTGTGGGCTTTCCGTGTTAAGAATGGAACTCAGAGGTGGCCCACCACAGACGGTGTGGAGATCCAGGGCTCACAAGTAGACTAGGCATGATGTATTGTGAAATGCCCAAATTCCGAGACCCCCCAAAGACAGCCACCAGAGTCCAGAGTCAAAGCCAAATAGCAAGGGTCGTTTATTGCCAGTTCGAACCCGGACCTCCGCGCACTCGTTACCGGTGATGCTACGAGGCCCCGAGCATACCTTTAGCGCAGCTTTTATAGGCAAGGACAAATAAGTTACAGAGAAGGTAGGGGAATTTCCACAGTTACAAGCACATGATTAGCTGACATTCTCCTAAGTTTGCTGGTTGGCCTGAGCCCCCCAGCAAACCCCAAGACGCCAGATGGTCGGGTAGGGGGCTCCAGGAGTGGTCATGTAGCCACATTCCTGGGGCCAGATGGCCGTTATCTCTCGTTCTCAGATCTGAAGGCGCGGAGAGAGGGGCCGTGTGGTTACAGGGTGGCTATAGGAGGGCTGCTAGTGTTTTTCCACTTTTTTAGGGTCTAGCAAGTGAGTGTACAGAAGCCAGGTGGCTGTTAGAGGTATAAGGCATAATGGTCCTAATTCTATTTCTCACGCTTCTCAATTGCAATGGAAGCAGGAAGAAATCTTGACAATCGTGTGATTTCACAGAGATTCAACATGAACTAGGGCTCCTGACAGCGGATGATCAGGAAATACTCAGAAATTTTATTACAGTTTTTTAAAAAATTCATTTATTTATTTATTTGAAAGACATCAAGAGGGCACAGAGGGAGAGGGAGAAGCAGGGTCCCCACTCAGTGGGGAGCCTGATGTGGGGCTCAATCCTAGGAACCTGGGATCATGAGCTGAGCTGAAGGCAGACGCTTAACCAACGGAGCCACCTGAGTGTCCCAGGAATTACTCAGAAATTGTAGCAAGCAAACAACATCCCAGCAAGTGCAGCCCCCACTCGCTCACTGGCCAGTGATATTTCACAGCCTGACTCTAGTCCTTAGGTGTAACAAGTGCCTGGCAGGGAAGAGTGAGGTTCTTGACTGGTGGGAAAAGAAGTGGTGGGTACTCAGCAGGTAACCAAGACAGTGACTAAGGCACTATGGTCAGGGCTCAGTTGGGAGTCAAAGGATGACAGCCGACCCCATGGCAAGAATGCATTGAGGTCTGCCCTGCAGTTTTGGTCTGAGGCTTCTTAAGTCCTCCTAACCTGAGCTCAGTATTGGTTCTAGGAATTAAGGCAAAGGACAAGCATATCCCTGTGGGAAGGGAAGGGCATAAAGGATTGAGTCGATATTACTTATCCTTAATAATAAGGATTACTTATAATAATAATAATAATAATAAGTAATTACTTATTACTAACAAGAGTAAACATGCCTTGAGACACTACCTCAGGTCCCAGGAAGGAAGATGTCAAGCGGTGTGTGCAGGATTAAAGGAATGTACTGGGGAGGGATACAGAGACGAGCCATGGGAGGGCACACCACGGCTAGGGCTGGAGGGACAGGGAGAGAAAGCCGTGTTCCTAGAGCCCATCGAGAGCCAGTGTGACTGGGGTCGCCAGACGGAAGGTGGGAGGGACACAGCTCAGGAGTCAAGGAGACACCAGACAGAGGCAGAGAAAAAAATACCCTAACTTCTCCCTCTCCCTCCAGCCTCTCATCGACGGGCATCTCATACTACTGGCCAAACCACCCGATGGCCAGAGGACCAGTGAGCCCAGTTGAGTCAGCCTATGTGCAAGACCTCCCAAAACATGGAACATGGCTGAGAAGGATGGAGAGAGGATGTGGACTAAAGGTGACACAGCCCACACAGGGCTCTGCTCCTGTTCCCTGATGGCCCTCACCTTGGAAGGACCCTTAGGAGAGCCGGAGGCAGAAACTTTACTTACTCAGCGGGGCTGTGAGCTCTTCGAAGACAATGGGAAGCAGAACAGACATTTGCGGCTAACAGACCAGGTTCAAATCCTGGCATTACCTGGCACCTCACTTAATTTTTCAGAGTGTTAAATGTGTATTTACATAGGTAAATTGAGGAGAGCTTGTAAGGTTATTATTTAGTGCTAGTATTTGTATAACCTTTAGCTCAAAGTAGACTCTTGCTGTATCACAAACCACTCCTAAACCTAATGGCTTAAAACAATAGGCATTTCTGGGTAGACCTAGAGGGCATTATGCTAAGTGAAATAAGTCTTGGAGGGAAACACAAATACTACTTGATTTCATTTAGATGCGTAGATACGGAATTTAAAAAACAAGACCAATGAACCAACAAACAAATAGACACATATATAGAGAAAAAGGTGGTGATTGCCAGAGGGGAGGTGGGTAAGGGGATAGGTGAAATAGATTAAAGGGGAGTAAGAAGTTATAAAATAACTTTCAGTTATAAACTAAATAAGTCACAGAGATGAAAAGTACAGCATAGGAAATACAGTCAATAATATTGTAATAACATTGTGTGATGATGGATGGGGCCTACACCTAACTGGGGTGAGCACTGAGTAATACACGGAATTGTTGAATCAATATGTTGTATACTGGAAACCAATGTAATATTGTATGTTAATCATACTTCAATTAAAGAAAAACACCGAGACATTTCATTATCTTTCCTGATTCTGTGGTTGATTGGGCTCAGCCGGGCAGTTCTTCTGCTGGGCTTGCTTGAGGTCTTTCATGCTGCTGTGATCAGATGGCAGGGGGGTCTAAAACCTCCATGATGATTCCCTCCTGTACCCGGTGCCTGCGCCAGGATGACAGGAAATCTGCTTCAGCTGGGATCCTGGAACAGCTGGGCCCTTCTGTCTCCATCTGGCTCAGGGTCTATTCTTCTCCATGTTCCGGCAGAGCAGGAAGTCCTTACATAGTGAGTTAGGGCTCCCCAATTCACAAATAAAAACTATTATGCCTTTTTATGTGTCAAGCCTGGGATGGGTGGAATCCCAGAGAGCCAACCCACATTCAGTGTGGGAGGGGAATCCAAAAGGCCCTGGTTAACAGGAGGACTGGCTTGCTGGGGCCTTTGTTCAGGGCTGCCTACAACATCAGCATTCAGTTAATACTGATCATTTTGGAGAAACTCTGATATTCCACCAATATATGTTTTGATTTACACTTATATCCCTAGTGCATGACCCAGTTCTTAAAATATAGGTATTAAAAAACCATTTGGGGCACCCAGGCGCCTGGCTGGCTCAGTCGGTGAAGCATCTGCCATCAGCTCAGGTCACGATTCCAGGGTCCTGGGATGGAGCCCTAAGTCAGGCTCCCTGCTCGGCAGGAAAAGGAGAAAAGGGGGATAGGTGCTGTTTTTCCCTCTCCCTCTGCTGCTCCCCTGCTTATGCTCTCTTCCTTTGTCAAACAGTAAATAAAATCTTAAAAAAGAAAAAGACAAAAGAAAGAACAACTCCCCACTACAAGCTCCAGAGCAGAGTGGTAGGGAATGCGGGGAAGGTAGTTTCAGTGGAACGGTGTGAGCCCCCCACTTCCTGGCTTGGTCACTTGCTGTCTGCAGGTCTTGGGCAAATTGTTGATATTTATGTGCTTCAGCATTCTCATTTGTAAAATGGGGAGATTTGTCTTGGGCAAATTGTTGATATTTGTGTGCTTCAGCATTCTCATCTGTAAAATGGGGAGATTCGTAGTATCTACCAAAAACAATTTTGCAAAGATTCAGTGAGGTAATAAATGCAAGGTGCCGAGGACAGTGTCAGGCTTGTGCACAGCATCTCGAAGTGTATCGTTGTTGTGACAACTGCTAATGCCTGAGCCATGCACCACCTGAGGGTCCCACAGACCTCTGCTGACTGATGACTTGTGTCGATCACCAAAGAGTTCACTGAAACCTGCAAAGGGCATCTCATTCCCCTGGCCTCCTCTTTTAACCTTCTTCAAATTCAAGTTCAAAGAATTCAAAATTCCAGCTCAGAAAGAGGAAATAGTGCAGAAAAGCAGACCTGCTCCGGCTTAGTCACTGGGCAGAAAATGAACTTAAAAACAGGAGAAACAATGACTTGTGAAGGGGTTACCTGTGAGAGATATGTTCAGGCAACCCGACTCTCACCTGACCTCTGACATGCGTGCCCGGGTTCATAAATAAATGGATTGATGGATTGGAATTCCAACACTTTGTTTGACAGATATATTGTTATTTATAGTTTCAGGTGAGGGAACCACCACTTACTCCATCCATAACAACATTGGTTGAGTTGATGTCAAAGAACAAAGACTGAAGTGAAAAGAGAGAACGAGGGGGTGGGGTGGGGGTGGGAAGGAGAATCTCGTATACTATGAGTACCAGAACAGCCTAAAAAAAAAAATAATGATTGACATTTGGCCTTGGTTTTTCCCCGTCCTTTGCTGAGCTCTTCTCCATGCTGTCTTGAGCACCTTATTGTAGCTCCTGCCCATTTTTCCACATAGATTCAGACTCCAAAATTATTTCCAACACGCTCCCTTATCCACGTGATCTTTCCCTCAGCACATTTGGGAATTGGGGCATTAGGAGCTAGGCAAACCGATCCAACTAATTAACTTTACAGTAATAGCTCTTCAACAGCCCAGAAATAGCTCCATTTTTTTCCCCCATGAATGTTTTTCTAAATTGGTGGAACATGAGAGTTTTTCAAAGTAAAACAAGAAAAAAAGTTTGGTAAATCTACTTTGCATCTGCAATTTCTGCCTGTTTGAACTTCATTCTTGCCTTCACTTTCAAAAATCTATGAGGTCTTCAGTCATCTTCCCAATGCTGCAGCCTTATTAGGTGGTGGGGGGCAGGGATAGGAGGTGGGAGTGGGGGACAGAGTCCCACCTTCTCTAAAGAAGGGAGTTGTCTTCTAAGTTAGATGCTGTCTAAATTCCTCAGGCTCTGAAAGTCTCCATGGACTGAGATGACTTTCCCACCTGAAATATTAAATATTTAGGTTTCTTTTCCAATCCTTTCTATAGTATCATTAGAAGACCGTCAGAATGAGTGAAAGGAGCACAGGTGAAAAGTGGCTTACTTAGTGATTAATCGAGACTGGTCCATACTTAATCACAGCTCTCAACTCAGACTTTATAATTGAAGTCTCACTAATAGTCTTCATGATTTGCCAGCCACTTCTGCAGGCTATCTTTGAATTGAGAGTCTGGCTTATCTTTGGAATTAAGGCAGGCACCATTAGCCTCCAGTCTTCAATTTGGTGTAAGTCATTCAGTGGTTAAATCAAACAATGTGTCAGGAAGCAAATTGGTTTTCCTGGACCTCAGTCACTGATAATAATAATGAGGCAGGCAATTCCACTTTAACTGCTTTGGGGGTAATTCCCCAGGACGTTGACATGCAAATTTCCATAAATATATTTGGGGCTTCAGATACACAGATCACTTTGGATATGACTATAGATGGATGGACTTGACATACAATACTCTTTCTGGAAATAGATGTGTAACTAAAAGATGGTAATTCAGGCGGCCTTCCTCAAGTCACAGATTTTTGCTGACTCTGCTTCCAACAGTTCACTAGGAGAACACATCATACTTTTCCATGATTGTCAGCATTTCCCCAATTCATGTTTATCTTGAGAATCTGCCTTAAACTCTTCATCTGTAAATAAAGTTACCCACTTAAAAAGAAATTGTATTTACTGGGGTACCTGGGTGGTTCAGTTGGTTTAGCAACCAACTCTTGATTTTGGCTCAGGTCACGATCTCAGGGTTGTGAGACCGAGCCCGGGTTGAGCCCCACATCAGGCTCTTCACTCAGCATGGAGCCTGCTTAAGATTCTCTTTCTGGGGCACCTGGGTGGCTCAGTTGGTTAAGCAACTGCCTTCGGCTCAGGTCATGATCCCCGAGACCCTGGATCGATCCTCGCATCAGGCTCCCTGCTCAGCAGGAAGCCTGCACCTCCCTCTCTCACTCCCCCTGCTTGTGTTCCCTCTCTCACTGTGTTTCTGTCTGACAAATAAATAAATAAAATCTTAAAAAAAAAAAAAAAAGATTCTCTTTCTAGGGTGCCTGGGTGGCTCAGTGGGTTAAAGCCTCTGCATTTGGCTCAGGTCATGATCTCAGGGTCCTGGGATCGAGGCCCGCATCGGGCTCTCTGCTCAATGGGGAGCCTGCTTCCTCCTCTCTCTCTGCCTACCTCTCTGCCTACTTGTGATCTCTCTCTCTCTGTCAAATAAATAAATAAATAAATAAATAAATAAATAAATAAAATCTTAAAAAGATTCTCTTTCTCCCTCTACTCTTCCCCCACATCCTGCTTGCACACTCTCTCTCTCCCTCTCTCTCTCTTTCTCTCTCAAAAAAAATAAAAAAACGTTGTACTTGTTTAAATATTAATAGGAAAGCAAGTCATCAAACTCTGATAGAGTTATTAGAGAAGTCTACATAGCATTTATGTATTCAGACAGTTCAAATCCAATTTAAATGGAAAGAATGTAGTTCTGAAACAGGATTCTAGCACCATAATATCTTTTTGAAAAATCCTAATGCTAATGTTCATAAAATCTAAATCCAGTATGATCTGAAGTAGCAGGAGGGATTTGAAACTAAATCACTCTTCATAACTCAGTATCATGCTCATCCATATAAATAAGAGTGTTTGAAATTTCGTTACTTCTTTGTCAATCTGACTTTAACATCATTATCTCAATTCTGTGTCAGGATTGACTGAGAAGCAGAAAAACCCTGCTGAGTGCTATTCTGTAAAATACTAAAATAAAATATCATTTCAAAAAAATACATTAAATATCATTTCGTTGTTTGTGCATTGAGGGGCGGAGAGGGAGAAGTAGACATTCATGTCTGAGATGTTTTGCATAATGGACAAAATTTGAATAGTTATTCTTCATGATAATGAAAAATAATGAAATCAATTATCACACCATTTTCAACAGTGCAAAAGTTATTAAAATTTAAATAGAGAGGAGAAAGAATTTAATATGTTCCTAAGGTAAAATGTAGGAAGAAAGTTATCATGTGGAATTTAGTTTGAGATTAAACACTGGCAAATAACTTAAAAAATTAGTGGAAATCACAAGTACAAACTAGACAAACTGGTGGCTTGGTGTAGACACATATTTATTCAAAAGGCCTCTTCTTTGAAAATTTGTCTTTTGCCTTTGACATTCTCCTAGTGGAACTGAAATTCCTACCATACAGATTTAATCCTTTACAGTGACTATGAAGTTCCCACTCTAGAAATGTGTGGAAACCACTGTGATACAGAATAAAGGAACCAGGGTACCTGGGTGGCTCCGTGGGTTAAGCCTCTGCCTTTGGCTCAGGTCATGATCTCAGGGTCCTGAGATCAAGGCCCGCATCAGGCTCTCTGCTCAGCAGGGAGCCTGCTTTCTCCTCTCTCTCTGCCTCCCTCTCTGCTGCCTATGATCTCTCTCTGTCAAATAAATAAATAAAATTTTAGAAAAAAAAAAAAACAAGAATAAAGGAACCATAACAAAGGAGCTCATTTTTATAGATCTATTTTTCCTTAAAGTGAGGTTCGTGATCCATCACCATGGTCCAACTGTTTTTTCAGAAACTTCTGAGATGATTCCTTCTATAACTCTCCAACCTACAAATTGTATATGTTCACTTTCCCATCTTGATAACAAGTTGCATCTCAACCACTGTGAAGAGTTATCTCCATATCATAAACCTGCCTTCTATGAACTCCACGAAGCCAGGAAATCTTCAGTGGAGATTGCCCACAATTTTACATTTCAGTCAAATCAATTATGTGGAAAGTCAGCCAACCCGGCAATATTGCTTGCTGTTGAGAAAATTTTCATTTTAAGATAGTTTTAGATTTTTCAGGAAAACTATGAAGGTATTACAGAGTTCCCATATACCTCATACTCATACCCCTATTTTAGCATGTAAGAATTATTGAATCAATATTAATAACATTAATATTATCTAAATTTCATAATGTATTCAGATTTCCATATTGTTTACCAGGGTCCTTTTCCTCTTGCCGGCTCCCAGCCAGGAGAACATGTCCTAATCAGTCATCTCCTTTCTTCAGCCTCCTCTGGTCTCTCACAGTTTTTCAGGCTTTCCCTGTTTTTGGTAACTGACAGTTTTGAATCCTTAGTGGCAGGATGTTTGTAGACCGTCCTTCAGCTTGAGCTTGTCTGATGTTATTCTCATGATTAAATGGGCTGTGGGTTTTCGGGAGGAAGGCTGTAGAAATAAAGCACCTTTCTATCAACTGACCTATCTCTGATGTTGACCTTGAAGACTTGTCTGAGGTAGACTTTGTCAGATTTCTTCAAACATGTGCTTTCCCTCTCTTAGTCACCCTTCCTTCCTTCCTTCCTTCCTTCCTTCCTTCCTTCCTTCCTTCCTTCCTTCCTTCCTTCCTTCCTTCCTTTGATAGGGAGAGACAGCAGGGAGAGGGGAAGAGGGAGAGAATCTCAAGGAGAGGCCACACTGAGTGGGGAGCCTGACGCAGGCTCAATCTCACAACCCTGAGATCAGGACCTGGGCTGAAATCAGGAAGTCAGAGAGGCTCAACTGACTGAGCTACCCAGGCGCCGCTCCCCTCTAACCATTTATAAGGAAGTCACTGTGTGCAGCCATATGTAAGGGGTAAAGAGTTATCCTCTACCTCCTTGAGAAGGGAGTGTCTACATAAATTATTTAGATTCCTTCTATGTGAGAAACTGATCTATTCTCCTCCATTTATTTATGTGTTCCATCATGTACATCAGGATAGACTCAGGGATAGTTATTTCTACTTTGGATTATAACTCCATACTACATTATGTATTTTGTTCATATTGTTTAGATTTTGTCCATTGGAAGCTCTCAGTTGACATCTGTGTCCCTTTATACAACACCCATCACTGTGCTTTCCCTTCTCCCCCCCACCACTCCTTTATCTTTTGTTCCTTGTTCATCTTGTACATTTCCTTCCCCAGGTCTAGAATCAGGCATCTTTGTATCTTTTATTCGACAATGATCTTAGGCACCAAAATCTGGGTGTTAGTCAGCTTGTTGCTATTAGGTTGCTTCTAGACCCATTCAGCTGACGCCAGGAGATATATGTGTATATACTAACTCAGGTGTATATCCTTCTTTAAAATATTTCTATATGTAACCATCTGTAGCTATATTAAGTTGAACATGAGCTCATAGTCACCTCAGCGACTCTAATTATTGGGCACTTGCAAATCTCTAACCATCCAAAGATGAGAAGCTTGTTTCCCACCATCCACTATTTATTTACTTCATTGCTCAATTCCAGTATGAAGATACGGTGGTTTTGGAATTGTGAACTTGTATGCCCATGAGAAACCACTTCATTAACTAGAACACAATGTTTATGTACAGTTTTTGTTTTTCTTTGTTTTGTTTTGTTTGCCTTCAGAGTTATAGACTCCTTTCATTTCCGAAGTAACTCAGGGCAGTATCTTTTCCCCTACTACTCCCACATACAGTTGTTTCATATATTTTTTAATAGAGTGATTTTTTTGGTCACATTCTATGTTCCCTTCTAGGACCCCCTTGGCTGAAATGATTTAATTTTCAAACACTAAGTTTCATTCTGGGTGTTGTAAAGTTGTATAGATTTAGACAAATGCACAATGTTATTTATTTAACATTACAGTATTATACAGCACGTTTTCACCACCTAAAAATATCCCTGTGCTTTATTTATTCAACTCTCCTTCCCTCCCCTAAGCCTCCCACAACCACTGTCTCCAGAGTTTTGACTTTTCCAGATGTCATAAAGGAAATAATGTAGTATATGACCTTTTCAGACTGGACTTTTGCACCTATAAATATACATTTTAAAAGATTTATCCATGTCCTGTGTGGCTTGATAGTTAATTTTTTTATAGCTGACTAATATTTCCCTGCATAGATGGACCACAGTTTGCTTATGCACTTGCTGGTTGAATGATATCTTAGTTGCTTGCAGTTTGGGGAAATTATAAATAAAACTGTTACCAACATTCATGTACAGGATTTTGTGTGGTCATAAGTTTTCATATACGTGGGTAAAAAGCCAGAAGTCTGATTGCTGGATCCTATGGTAGGGTTATGCTTAACTTTGTAAGAAACTGCCAAACTGTCTTCCAAAATGGCTGTACTATTTTGCATTCCCAAGAATAATAAATGAGAGTTTCTGTTACTTTGTATCCTCACCAGCAATTGGTATTATCCATTTTTTGCATAATAACCATTGTAAAAAGTGTATGGTGGTATCTCATTATTCTTTTACTTGCATTTTCTTTATGCAAAATTATGTTAAGCATCTTTTCACTTGGTTTTTTTCATCTGACATGTTATTTGATTAGGTATCTGTTTATATATCTTGGCCATTAAAAAAAAATGTATTTCAAAGAACACAGGATTGGTCAGGGAGGGGCAGAGGTAGACACAGACTTCCCACTGAGCAGGAAGCCCAATATGGGGCTCAATCTCAGGACCCCAGGATCATGACCTGAGCTGAAGGCAGATGCCTAACTGACTGAGTCACCCAGGTACCCCAAACTCTTGGCAATATTTCAAAATAAATATTTTATCACTATATCATCCACTTATCACAAAATTCATTTTTTAAAGCATACAATAGTTTTTAATGTGTTCACAGAGTTGTGCATCACCATTCTTTCATTCTAAAACATTCTCTCTGTGCCCCAAAGAAACCCCACAGCTATTAGCCGTTGCTCCCCATCCCCCTAGTCCCAGTGCTTGGCACCCACCAATCTACTTTCTGTGTCTAAAAATTTGCCTAACATTCTATATATATTTATTCTATTCTATATATATTTGTCTAAACATTCCATATAAGTGAAATTTTACAGGATGTGGTTTTTTCAAGTTCATTTTCTTTCATTTAGAATGACGTTTTCAAGTTTTATACATGTTAGATCATATATCAGCCCTCCAGTCCTTCTTATGGCCAATTAATATCCTATTTTATGGATAATATCATATTTTATATATCTGTGCATCAGTTTTTGGACATTTTTGGCTATTATGACTATTTGGCTGTTGTGAATAATGCTACCATGCTTTTGGTGTTAAATCTAAGAACTTATTGTTAATTCTGAGGTCATGAAGATTTACCCCCATGTTTTCTTCCAAGAGTTGTCACTTTGGCATCCAACTTCATTCCTTTGCATTTGGATTATGTGGACATCTAGTTGTTCTAGCATTTGTTGGAGACACATTGAACTGTTGAAACTCAATTGGCTGTAGATATTTAGGTTTATTTTTAGAGTCTCATTTGTGTTCCATTTGTTGTCTATGCTTATCCTTGGGCCAGCATCAAACTGTGTTGACTCCTCTAGCTTTGTAATAGACTTCCAATTTTTGAAATTGGGAAGTCTGACTCATCCAGCTTTGCTTTGTTTTTACAATACCGTTGTGACTATTTGGAATGTCTTATACTTCCATATGAATTTGAGGATTGGATTTTCCATTTCTGAAAAAAAAAAAAAGGCTGTTGGGATTTTGATAGGGACTGTATCAAAATCAACAGTGGTAAAGATAACAATCTTACATTTTTCCAGTCTCTGAATATGTGATGTCATTCTATTTATTTAGGTCTTCAAGTTTTTTCAGCAATTTTTATAGTGTTGTACTTTCCAGTGTATGAATCTTTCACTTTCTTGGTTAGACTTACTCCTAGATACTTTATTCTTTGATGCTATTGTGAATATTGCAAACAGTTATTTTTTTAATTTTAAAAAGTTCAACTCAGGAATTTTTCTTTCATGGACTGTGCTTTTAGTGGTGTTTCTAAGCTTGTTATCAAAAATAAGTTTCCTTCTCCTGTTTTGTTATAGAAGTTTTATAGTTTTCTATTTATACAAAGGTTTGTGATCCATTTTTAGTTCATTTTTCTTCGGAGATTTATCTATTTATTTGAGAGAGAGCGAGAGCCAGCAGGTACCTGTACTCGAGTTGGAGGGAGGGGCAGGGGGAGAGAATCTTCGAGCAGACTCCTGGATAGCACAGAGCCCAATGTTGGGGAGGGGGCAGACTCCCTCTCACAACCCATGGCATTAATCAAGAGTCAGCTGCTTAACTGACTGAGCCCCTTAGGCACTCCAAAGCACGAGCCTTGTTATTCTTCAATATCGTGCTCCATATTCTTTTTATTCATGAAGTCCTTTTTGCTCCAATAAGATAACAGAAATAGAACATTATTTTATGTGCAGGTCACTTACATCCTGCAAATGAAAAGTACATACTGTCTGATTCTATTTTCATGAAGTTCTACACGAGGCACAACCAATCTACAGCAGAAAAAGAGCAGAACAGGGATTGCCTCTGATGGCAAGAGCAGGGATTGACGGGAGACCGTAGGTTAAGTAGAAAGTCTATGGCAGAATCCCTCATTGCCCCAACTTTGTGACCTCGGAAATTCTGAGAAGTCATATAGACATCTGAAGCAGGACCCGGAAAAGGAGTCAGAAAACTAAAAGGCAAAATAAGAAATTGTTTTAAAAGGAGGTGTCCCATCACATTGAAAGCTTCAGATACGTTGTGTAAGTTCGAGACCCAGCTCTTTCCATTAAATGGAAAGTTGTTACAAGCCTTGTGAGAACAGTTAAATGTCCTTGGGGTTTGGGAACAAAAGCAAGATGTCTTATGCAAATTTAAGCCTATGATTTCTGAAAATCCGACAAGAAAGCCTTGAGCAATGAAAGTAATTATCGGAAATAATACAGTGTGACGGCCTAGAATATTAGTTTTGATTTTGAAACATGGTCCCTTAAGTGATAAAAATAACCTATGCTTGTCCTCCTTTTCTCTTTAGACATTGCCACATTTTACAAGAAATCTCTCATCACAGAGAGAATGTCAATGAAGAAGCCTTATGTATAATTGTAGTTTATGACAAAGTATGGTGTCCTTAGACTATTTTAAGTTCACTTTTTTTTTTTTTTTTTAAATTCCGGAAGTGTAAATGTAAATCCAATCCCAGAACAAGGCTATGATTTCCTCATTTGCAGAAACTCCCTGGGGGGAGGGGGGAATAGTCAATTCTCCCCACACGTGAAGAATGTTATTCTAGGTTGAAAAGCTCTTTGAATCTTAAGACAATCACATACCATCTGGAAGCAGAATAGCAAGGTGTTTACCATTTCAGATTGTGAGATCCTGAAACCAAAGGAAATAGTCAGTGCTACTCTGCCTCTCCTCCTCTAAATATCATCCTCTAATGTGAGCACATTTTCTCCAAAGCAGTGGTTTAATTTTGGGAAATCTTCTATTTTTATAAGATCATGGCCCACAACTCCAAATGCATCTTGCTCTGAAAAGCCCGAGTTTATATACCTGTCCCTGAGAACCTTGCAAATATTTAGTGATATCTCAGCCACACCCTAGACCCCCTACAGCCCAAGGAAACCCTTGCTGTGATTCACTTGAAATGGCCATGTAGCTGCTGGAAAACAGGACTTTGGTCCTCAGTCCAAAGAGATTTTAAGATAAGGCCTCAAGATTTAAAAACAAAAAACAAAAAACAAACAAAAAAACCCCAACCAAACAAAAAAACACCTATAAGTCATTTCATCTGCTACTTGCTAATCTTGACTCTCTTTTAACTTTATGTCTGCTTGTGTTGAATATAGTAGTCATCATTAGTACTCTCATTAGTATTATTAGGATTTATTGATCATATACTACATCTCAGGTATGGTTCCAAGTGCTTTGCTCACTTATGACTCAAAAAGTAGGTAAAATTATTATCTTCTTTTCATAGATAAAGAAGCTGAGACACAGCTTGGTTAGGTCACTTGCTTGTGGGCACAGATCCCGGGGTGATCCCAACCAAAGTGGGACCGGAGTATGCAAGCCTAGATTTCCCTTTGCAGGTACCATGACCCCTGACTTCTTTGTGTCAGTAACTGCAGCATAATTGTTTCACCAGCTGTACGACATCAAGGAGCCTGAGCTCTGTCAAAATCAGCCCAGAGAAGAGGCTGGAGTCCCAGAGCAGTGCCCTCCTCCAACCCCCTCACCCCCCCACCCCCACTACGCTCTGATTTCTAATTTCTTTTACTTGTTTGCACTCTGGGGGCAGAAACCCATAGCACAAGAGAAACAAAGAAACAAATGAAAAAATGGAGAGAAACACAGACAGGAAGATAGATTAAAAAAAGGAAGGGAGGGAGGGAGGAAAGCAGGGAAGTAGGGCCAGAGGGAGGGAGGGTGGAAGGAAGGAAAGGAGGGTGGAAGGGTGGAAGGGAGGAAGGGAGGAACTGAGGAAGGGAGGGAGGAAGAAAGGGAGGATTGCAGTTTTCTCTGAACTCAAGGCAGGTAGTACCGTCCTCTGCCTAAACCAGTGCAGTATTCCTGCTGTCACAGATGTTCCCTTTGTTTGGAATTATAAATATTTTCCTTCAGTATTTAGGTGTTCAGGACTGTTACTTTATTCTTAGCAAATCCATAAAAAGGACTGGGTGGCTCAGCTGGTTGGACGACTGCCTTGGGCTTGGCTCGGGAGTCCCCCCCCCCCCCCATCGATCCAGCTCCTAATCCGGCTCCCTGCTCAGGGGGAAGCCTGCTTCTCCCTCTTTCACACCCCCTGCTTGTGTTCCCTCTCTAGCTGTGTTTCTTCTGTTAAATAAATAAATAAAATCTTAAAAAAAAAAAGAGGAAAACTCAATACACATAATTCAGAAGGGAGAGAACGAGTCCAAATAACGTAATCATTCAGCACTTTGGAGTGAAGAAAGAACAAAGGCGGTGTTTTGAGTACAGAGCCATCTAGTGGCCATGAATGGATATACATGTTAAAAGCATTCGGAGGAATTCAGAGTAAAAATCCGTGAGACAAAAAGCGGTAACTGAGTGGCTTTGGCTATTTTCATCTCAGTTCCCTCTTGGTCTGTTTTCTGGGACATATTTCCACATCTGTAGTTATACAATGTATCATGAAAAATGCAAATACATTAAAAAGATTATCCACCATGACCAGGTGGGTTTTATCCCAGGGATGCAGGGGTGGTTCAACACTCGCAAAACAATCAACGTGATAGAACAAATCAATAAGAGAAGAGAGAAAAACCACATGGTACTCTCAATTGATGCAGAAAAGGCATTTGACAAAATACAACATCCGTTCCTGATCAAAACTCTTCAAAG
>PITA01015808.1:0-28603 GCA_004023965.1 Spilogale gracilis
TACCTGTTTGGGAAATTGATGTGTTGACAAATAATACAGTCTGAGGGAGACTATGAGACCGACCTCATGAGGGTTCTACTGGGGGACGTTAATAAGGGGAAGAAAAAGCATATCAGCCTAGAGTCAACAGAGCCGGCTTCAAAGAAGAGTTGAGATTATCAACTGGACCTCAAGGAGGCGGGCAGGATTGGGGGAGGCCCAGGTCAGGGTGGACATATAATGAGAAACAGAGATGAGGGTTAGGGGACAGTAAATATGTCAGATTGGACAGAATTCTCTGGATTTCAGTAGAGGAATGGAAAGTCAAGTAGGTAGGTGGTGGTTGGAAGGTGATACGTCCAGTCCAGCAGTAGAAAAATGAAGCCCTGATTAAAAATGAAAAATACCTCCTGTCCAGTTCTGTCCGTCAAGATCAGCTGTCATCTTCTCTGTGTCTTTTCTCTTGAGTGTTTTTCTGATTCATCATGTTTATGCTGGGAGGGAAGGGCCTTTGATATCTGGAGGCACCAAATCTTGAGAAAAGTCCTTTAATGTTTCTCCATAATGGAACTTAACTAGGGCACAAACTTCATATACATTTAAAAGGCTAAATAAACCTGCCTTCAGGAGAGCAGATTCAGCCTCCTCTGAAATGCTTCATTCCAGGTTGGCAAGATGATCAAAGAAGCTGCCGGGAAAAGCAATCTGAAGCGGGTGACCCTGGAGCTTGGTGGAAAGAGCCCCTGCATTGTGTTTGCCGACGCCGACTGTGAGTGAGAGCCATTCTTAAGCTTCCCCTCACCCTGGTGCTGGCGGTGCCAGACTCTGACCTTGAAGTTTATAAAAGGGTTTGCTTCTAACATCGAAATGTAAGGCATTAACCAGAACCCAGAATGACTCTTGAAAATCCCTCAAATTGTCCTAACATGTCACACCTAGATGAGTCTTCCTTCCTGGTGTGGAATAGATTGCCATTTTCGCAGCTGAACTCTAGGTGACTGTCTTGCACTTAGGAGCCATGGTGTATTTTTTTTTTTTTTTAATTCCACGCCTGTAAGTATTAGCACTGGGTTAGGCATGGCGACAGACCCCCAGGTGTGCTGGACTTACCAACTAGAGAGATGGCAAATTTCAAAAGTTCCATTTCCCTTCACTCAGGGTCATACGCACTTTAAATGAAATAGCCAGAAGAGAATGACACTTAGCAGTTAAGGAACGTCTCTCCTTTTTTCCCCTAGCAGGTGTGGTCAAATTTACATATATCCCATCTATAATTAGGATGTGACTCTACTATCCAATGTCCCTGGTTCATTCTGATTATATTATCGGATAGCACCCCACAATTATATTCTAAATGGGAGTCAGTCAGCAGTAAGGAACCGTCACACATTCATCTAGCCCTTTCTTTGACCGCTGCATTATGAGGCAACAAACATATGGCTGAGTGTGATCTTAGCTGAAGCTTTTCAGAACACACTGCCTTATTATATATTCTGTAAATATGAGGAGTCCTGATTTTTCCCAAACCTTTCTAGAAATTGTTTCCGCTACAACTTAAGTGGGTGTGTTTAGTTCACAAAGTAAATAAAGCAAAACTCAATTGCTATGATTTGAATTAAATCTTCGACAGTTAAAAGATTAAAATACAGAGAAAACTTTTTCAAGTTGTTTAGGATTTAGTGGTACAACTTATTTCTTCCTTTTAAGACCCATTCTACCATCGCAAATACATAGATAAGAAGAGTTTATGGGCATATATGAAATAACATGGCATATTTTAAATAAGGTAGAAAATGTTTTTCCTAGAACAGGGCTATTAAGGTGGGTGAGTGATTTTGAAATTTTTTTTTTCAGAGATACCACTTTTCCTATTGATCACAGTATCTAAAAATATTTTTAAATTACTTAATGCAATAGATTGTTCATGTTTTCTTCATCATTTAGATAAAATCTGAGGACTGAGATAACCAGTCATCTAACTAATTAAAAACAGAGATGTTTGTAAAAGTCAGGTCGCCTGGGTGGTGCAGTCAGTTAAGCGCCCACTCTGGGTCTCTCCTCAGGGCCTGATCTCAGGGTCCTGGTGTCAAGCCTCAGGTCGGGCTGCATGCTCCGAAAAGAACTGGCTTGAGATTCTCTCCCTCTGCCCCTCCCACCACTCTCTCTTTCTCTCTCGAAGATAAATAAATCTAAAAAAATCATTTGCAGTGTGATAGGATCTTGTGACACTTTCTATATTCTTGGTCGTGTCCATATTAATTTTTTCAGGCTCTGTATTTGTGACTCACATTTCCGTATCATCTACAGGATTAGAAAGGTTCATTTGTCACCTGGCTGAGAAGGAGGGGGGTGTATTCGACATCTGCCTGTGCAAGTCATGATTTTTCCATAGCATCCTATTGCTTCTGAGAGAGATGCATAAAAATATGTAATCTTTAAAAAGTCTCTCTTCTTCAGCATGAGTGTCTTCTTTGCAGTGGACAATGCCGTTGAGTTTGCACACCAGGGGTTATTCTACCATCAGGGCCAGTGCTGTATAGCTGCGTCCAGGCTCTTTGTGGAAGAATCAATTTACGATGAGTTTGTTCGACGGAGTGTTGAACGGGCTAAAAAGTATGTCCTTGGAAATCCTTTGACCCCAGGAGTCAGTCAAGGCCCTCAGGTGAGTACACAAAAGAAGGAATAGCATTCACAGGGGACAAGAATAAAGTGTCCTCTTTGGGTTGACTTTTTATTGAATAAGATTATTTCCTTACCACAGATCTCCCTAGGTGACCATACTGTATCAGTTTGGTGTTCCGCACCCCCTCCCCCAAAAAGCAATGACTCTAGCTCTCAATGTTAAAGAAAGCATCCTGAAGCTAAGAAGTATGTTGCTAGTCGAAGATGTGAGGACAAATAGTAAATGTTGTAAATGTCTTGTTGTCCTCAATCTGCACACCTCTTGATTCTTGTATCCCATTTCTGTCCGCTTGGAAGTTCGTGTAGAATCCTAGCATTTCTTTCTCCCTCGGGACCAATCCTTTGTCTTGGCTACCATCCCACAGACGTGGGCTGCTAGCATACCTCTCAATCCACACTGGCCTTCACTTACTCTGATGGGCCTTCTAATGCTGGCCTGAGTGTCCTAGAAGGTCCTAGTTCCTGGTTTCGTGGAAAACTTCTCATTTTAGATGGAAAAGGTCAGTTGTTCCCTCGGGTTCCCATTTTTTTCTGTCTTAGAACCATTATCAACAAGAGGATCTTTCTCCCATCCAAAGGCTACCTCTCCCCCTCTTCCTTCCACAGTTTCCTGCTCATTGTCTGTCATGCAGACTCTTGGATCTTTCATTCTGAATTTACTCCAACCTTCTAGGACCTTGATCTAGAGCAGTGGTTCTCAACTAGAGCAGTTTTGCCCCTCGCCAAGGAAATATTCGACAACATTTTTAATTGTCTCAACTAGGGCGATTGAGTGGGGGTGATTCTACTGGCATCTGAAGGAACAGTGGAGGCCACAGAGGCGACTAAACATTTTACAACACACAGGAGAGCCCCACAGCTCAGAGTTATCTGCCACAAATACCAATAAGGCCACTGTCGTGAAATCCTTCTCTAAAGTGTACACATTAAGCTTAGAGGCTTTATTCTGTCACACTAAAAATTATACACTGTTCCATGCTGTTGATTTGGAACAAACACTGTTCTTAACATACTCAGCCAAAAATAAATTTTATTAACCAAAATTTACTGAACGCTACTATCAGCTAAGCCCTGGACTTAAGAACTGGCAATGCCCAAAGGAACAAGGAGGATATGCTACCTGACCTCATGAAGTTTAGAGTCTGGAAGAGTTAAAAAGCTGTGTTGGGTTTTTCTGCTTATGCCAAAATAGCAATGAGCTAAGGTAGGTTTTCCTACCTTAGGATTTAGGCAATGCCAAATATTAAAATCTAAGACCCCTAAAATAACTCAGCTGGTAAATGAAGTAATATGTTGTGTTATCTTAATCACGTGATATTTTATATTTCTTCGTTGATAAAGTGATTGTCCAATTTAATTTCATAGACCAAAATATACATTCTTTTTAAAATTCGATTTTTAAAAACCTGGAAAAAAATCAGTATTTTTCACTTGAAAAAGAAGTAATGATACCCACATCAAAGGTTATAACATTATCAGAAGTTGCATCTTGTCCTAATGCAGAGAGATGGACTTTTGAAAAAGAGGTTGGATTTTAAATGTAACCTCCCTGCGGCTCTGTTTTCTCATCTGTAAAATGGAAGTAGTAACACTAATCTTGCAGGGTCATTGAGCGGTGAAATGCAGTAATCTCTACAAACCATCTGTAGTGCCTGGTTCACCGTACACGCTCAAATGTCGGTTGAGTAAATGAAAATTGCATGCTTCCATTCCCACCTAAGGTGACCATTACCATCACAGATCAATAACTTCATATATCCGCTCTCACTGCTTTTGTTGATCAGTGGTTTCCAAATAATATGAAGGATGTCTCAGTGTCTTTCTCAACCCATCAACCCTAAGGAATTAAAGAATTTGCACATTCAAATGCATTAAAACGTATACTTTAAGTCTATTACAGTGCCATGCCCTATTACATTTCATAGACTAGCCCATGAGCTAATGGCCCATCACACCGTAAAGAGCTCTTGCTACACCATAGCCTTACTGAGAAGTCCCTGAGGGCCCAGAGGAAAGCCAAATTCAGATATGGCTGATCTGAAACCTTCTGAGGAAGATTTGTGTTTATGGTGAAGCAAAATTAACCAGACTATACTGAGTATGTCCCTAGGTATAACTGAAAACTTTCATCACTAGGACTAAACTCTAGTGCAATGTTCTCAAAGTCTTTCCTGTGCATTCACCTGAGAATCTCATTAAAAATGCAAATTCTGATACAGTAGGTCTAGGGTGAGGCCTAGTTTCGAAATGCATTTTGTCCCCAAGTAACGCTAGAGTTGCTGGTTAGAAAACCAGTGTCAGTAGCCAGACCCTGTACTGTAAATTCCTGTATTCTTAGAAGTTATTGACTATCTACATTTTCCAACAAACAACTCCTTTCAGCCTTTACCTCCCAGTGCACAAGCAAGATTAGGACTGTCCCTAAATATCTACACTGGCCACAGGCAGGGAAAAGTTATGACTTAGGAAATATGTCTGAAGATGAAGCCCCCCAAAGTCAAGATTTTTTGGAGGCCATAGTGAGATTAATATTTTGCAGTGGACCAGAGAAGCTTTGCCTGGCAATACATAGATGCTTGGTTAGTTGCTGGCAAACTGAATATTTTAACCAGGCAGAATTAACACCACCCCTTACAGTAGTATAGAAAATACTAGGCAGCAATTTAAATATCAAACCAACAGTTATTAAACCAACATTACAACTTTCTTAATCTGCTGGAAATGAGGAAATATTTTCTTTTAAATATTCAATTAAATATCATGTGCTAAGGAGGACTGAGCAACATTGAACCAAATACTGTGCCAAATTTTAGAAAACGGTTTCTGGTTTCAAATAGCACTTAAATCTCCTTGGATATGAGAGCTGGGCTGTGTGCAGTTAGTCTGATACTTTTTTCTGGGATTTGGAAGATAGGAGGGGATTGCAGGGTCAAAGAGGAAGATAAAGAGCGACACTTTTTAAAAGTAGTGAAAAGAGACAAGTTGAATTGTCAGGAGGCCCTTCACTTAACTCCTGGATCTTCAGTCTTTTTCCTTTAAAACTTACCCCCAGCTACACCTGAGACTGGGCAGTCTTCACCAGTGATTCGGAGCCCAAGAATCACTCAGTTGCTCCTGAAATAGGAATTGATCAAATACATAGCCCCAGTTCCAGTGCATGGAGGGAAGATGTATGCTCTGGGTATGCCAACCAGAGATCTGGACTTACTTTTTTTTTTTTTTTCCCTTATAAAGAATATTGTTTGGGGCGCCTGGGTGGCTCAGTTAGTTGGGCGACTGCCTTCGGCTCAGGTAATGATCCCGGAGACCCGGATCGAGTCCCACATCCGGCTCCCTGCTCGGCAGGAGGCCTGCTTCTTCCTCTCTCACTCCCCCTGCTTGTGTTCCCTCTCTGGCTGTGTTCTCCTTTTCTACTTAATATTTCAGTTAGGACTATAGTTTTCAAGTAAGTATGTTTGACTATTCACAGGCATTTTTCCCAGTGTAAATAAATGACAGTTGTGTGAAAACATTTACATTTGTTTGCAGGGCTGATATGCTTTGCTTATGTAACTGCAAAAACAAATCCTGAATACAAATATTTATCTATAAGTGTTCTTTCTAGAAAAGTCAGGAGCATAAACACAGAACGAATGTGATCCTCTGTCAGCTGTTTTGATGGAAGATTTCACTTAATAACAATATTCTAGCATTTTGAAACCCTCATAAGCAGGCTGGGCAATATATTATCCTTATAAACATACTTAATTTACTCATTTATTTTCCTTTCTGTGTGATATTTTTCCTACAGATTGATAAGGAACAATATGAAAAAATACTTAACCTCATTGAGAGTGGGAAGAAAGAAGGGGCCAAACTGGAGTGTGGCGGAGGCCCGTGGGGCAGTAAAGGCTACTTCATCCAGCCCACAGTCTTCTCTAATGTTACAGATGAGATGCGCATTGCCAAAGAGGAGGTAAATGCTTTCATTCTGCTCCATTTCCTTCTGTGCCATATTTTCTGTATGCGTGTGTAAAAATCGTCCCTTTAAAATTCTCAGTTCTTGGGGAGCCCGGGTGGCTCAGTTGGTTGAGCATACCACCCTTGGTTTCAGCTCAGGTCATGATCCCATGGTCATGAGATCGAACCCCATGACAGGCTCCACACGCAGCACTGAGTCGGCTTGTCCCTGTCCTGCCCCTTCTGTCCCCCTTCTCAGCGCTCGCTCGCTCTCTCTCTCTCTCACACACACACACACTCTCTCTCACCTCTAAAATAAATAAATCTTTATAAAATAAAATTCTCAGTTCTTATTAACATCTTTCTTGGTGAATGTCACTTTTCATTTCTGTTACTGATAAATGTCTATTTGTAGTGAAGACTAAGAATAGTAAGGAAGTCATGAAGCCAGCCGAGAATGTCTAGGCAAAGACAGATCAAGATGCTTAATGATTTCTAGGGGCTTCCTCCACAGCTCTAAAGTAACGGAAAATAAAACTTCGTTTCATTGTTGCTTTTTTTCCCTCTGGAAATAATATATTTGAAGAGAATTGGAAAACAGTTATATGTAAGATTTTTTTTAATTAAATCTCTTATTTTGTGATAATTGTAGATTCAGCTGCTGTTATGAGAAATAATGCAGACAGAGCCCCTTGCTGTTTACCTAGTTCCCTTCAAATGGTAACATCTCACAAAACTGTAGCATAATATCACAGCAGGTGGGTTGACATTGAAACAGAAAAAAAAAAAAAACAGAACATTTCATCACACAGAATCCCTCATGTTTCTTTATTGGCCAAATCCGTGACCCTCCTATATTCCCCTGTCCTTAGCCCCAGGCTTTCCCTTAACCACTAATCTGTTTTCCATATCTATAATTTTGTCATTTCAATAATTTTACATAAGTGGATTCATACTCCGTGCAACCCTTTGGGATTGGATTTTTTTTTTTTTCACTCAGCTTAATTTTCTACAGAGTCATCTAAGTTGTTGTGTCTCAGGAGAGTTTGTTTCTTTTTATTGCAGAGCAGTGCTGTTCATTCTTTTTTGAAATTGTTTTAGCCACCTAGTTCCTTTGCTTTTCCACATGAATTTTAGAAGAGACTCATCCATATATATTTTTTAAAATATTTTTAAAAATCTTACTGGAATTTTCAGAGGAGTTGTGTTAAACACATCTATCAATTTGGTGAGAATTAACATCTTTATTGTATGGACTCTACCAGTCATTGAACATGGTCTGTCTCTTTTATTTATACCTTCCTTGATTTCTTTTGCCAGGAGTTTATACTTTTCAGTATGTGAGTCCTAAACATGTTTTATTGAATTTATGCCTCTTTTTTTGAGCTATCTTACATGGAATCTTTAATTTTGGTATGCATATGCTTATTGCTAATATAAATAAATATAACTGATTTTGTATATTTTCTTTATGTCACTGAACTCAGTAGTTCTAGGGGGTTTTTGGAGAATCCTTGGGAATTTGTATGTAGACAATTGTGTCATCTACAAATAGGAACAACTATATTCCTTCTTTCCTCATCTGTATGCTTTTTATTTCTTTTTCTTGCCTTTTTCATTTGCTAGAATTCTAACATGTGGAATAAGAGTAGGAAGAGTGAGCATCTTCGCTTTGTTCTCTATCACAGGGGAAGAACATTCAGTCTAGTTTTGTTTGATTATTTTTATTAATAAGAACCATTTAGTGAATGCTCACTATGTGCCAGGTATAGTGCTAAGTGCCTTATAAATAGTCAATGTAAAACATGAATAATATTCCTATGGAATAAAATAAATGTTTCATTTATGTAATATATACAGATTTATATTTCTGACATTCCTACTCACTTTTGTAAAGTTTAGCGTTTGTTATATATGTATATAAGTATATTTATATAAATACATATAAAATATTTAAGCATGAAATATTCTCATTTAGTTCTCACAACTTCTGAAGAGAAGTGTCATTCTATTCTATTTTTTTCTTTTCATGGAATCTCTCCAATACAAGAAGGAAGTCTGTATGTAGTCTTTTTTTCCCAGAGACAAATACTCTCTTTTATTATCTTCACCTATCTAGTCAGGCATTCTTTTTCTTTTTTTTTTTTTTAAGATTTTATTTATTTATTTGACAGAGATCACAAGCAGGCAGAGAGGCAGGCAGAGAGAGGGGAGGAAGCAGGCTCCCTGCTGAGCAGAGAGCCCAATGCAGGCCTCAATCCCAGGACCCCAAGATCATGACCTGAGCCGAAAGCAGAGGCTTTAACCCACCGAGCCACGCAGGCACCCAATAATATCAGAACATTTATAAGGTGTATAATTCCTATGTTACATTTTAATGATTGGTAATTAAATAAAATTAAACATAGTATTCTGAGGCAAGAATTTTCCTAAATAATGACATGGTAGCTATTTTCAGCTCCTACATGTTATATGTATTTTCTTATTCCTGTGAATCTAACACATCACTCTTTTTTGAACCTTTTTGTATCTTTATGCCTCTTATATCTTGAGTTCTCCTTTGAGCCACATAATCAACTATGATAAATGATTCTTGTTATCATCCTAAGTAGTAGATGAAAAAACCCAAGGCTCAAAGTAGAAAGGATGTAGGTCACATGGCTAGTTAAAAGCAAGTTGGGAGTATAGTCTAATTCTCATGACAACCATTCCCTGCTCTTTCTATGTGACCTTCTGTTGCTCATATTAACTTCATTACCACCAAATCCCACCTAACCTAATCCCATGGAGCATGTGGGAACCATTCAGTTAAAAAATGATAGGGTGTTAATGTTAGAAGGAGGATTATGAATAATTTAAGCCAAAAGTCAAATGTATAGATGAGGCAGTTGAGATCCAAAGAGCTTAGGTGACTTGTTACTGTTACAGAATTATAGATAACGTCATAAAACTAGAAGGATCTCTTAAGCCCACCAGTGCAATCCCACTAAGTCCATTGGTTTGCTCCTGGGCAGTGGCCAGCCAGTGTCTCTTTAAATAGCAACTCATTATTTCTTGGGCTTTTCCATGTTTGGACAATGCTAAGCATTAGAAAGTTCTGCCTCTGGCAACATATGAATCCCTCCTCTTATGTTCTGCTTATTGGCCTCATATATTCACTGTGGCCTTTTCCACATAAGAACCATCCATATATTGGAAAATAACATTCATCCCCTGCATGACTCCTCACCCTCGATATGCTCTTGGCCCTGCTTTTAGCTCCTGCACTTCCTAATTTTCCTAAGCAAATATACTGCAGTTAAATATTTGGTGAGCACAAGCTAATTAACATTAAGATGTTATCCAGAGATAACGGCATATAACTATATAACTAGGCAAGAGTAGCTTGCATTTAGGAATTACAGATAATCTACCTGGTGGACAGAAGGGTTTTAATTTTGTAAAGATTTTATTTATTTATTTATTTTAGCGAAAGAAAGCACAAGCAGGGGGAGGGACAGAAGGAGAGGAAGAGAATCCAGACTCCGCACTGAGCATGGGGCTTGACGCAGGGCTTGATCTCATGACCCTGAGATCATGACTTGAATTGAAATCAAGAGTCAGATGCTTAACTGAGCCTCGAGGTGCCCTGGACACAGGGGTTTTAATAAGTACAGAGGTAGATTTACTGACTTTGGGCTATGATGTTGCCACTGTAACAGATGCACCATAGCAAGAAGGCACTGCCAACTCAAATGCACTGAATCATAATCTTTCACACACTAAACTTGTACTTCACGTTTGTGATAATGTGGCGAATCTAAAAGGTTTATGTTCTTTACCTCCCAAAAGGCCATCAAGCAAGGGGAAAAGTGCAGAATCAGATTTGCAAACAGTACATAAATAGGGAAAGTAAAACAATGGTAAGTTCTTGAAAGTCTAACTCCAACAACAAGAAAATGAATATTGCCTTATTTATGTCTACACCATTTTGTTCCAAAGGGAATTTGCCTATCTTAACCTCCCATTCTAGTAGCTACGATTTTGATTCTTACACTTTGAGATGCAAAGTAAAATCTTAATTTACAATAGTTTGTAGGGGGAACAAACTACAATACCATTGAAAAACTTTTAGTTTTAACCTGTTACTTCGATTTTTTCATTCGTTTTTTTATGGTATAGATATTTGGACCAGTGCAGCAAATCATGAAGTTTAAATCTTTAGATGATGTGATCAAGAGAGCAAATAATACTCTTTATGGCTTATCAGCAGGAATCTTTACCAAAGATATTGATAAAGCCATAACAGTCTCCTCTGCTTTGCAGGCTGGGACAGTATGGTAAGTCAAATCTACATAAAATCATCTTTTGAGTGTTAGTCACATTAACATGTTACTTTGAACTTTGGTCTTTCCTTACTTACCTATTTTTGAGGGGTATTGACATTGTATTATTTTCAGGTATACGACACAATAATTTGGTATTTGTATACACTGCAAAGTGATCACTACAATAAGTCTGGTTATCATCAGTCACTCTCTAAAATTAATTTTTTTTTCTTATGAGAACTTTTAAGATTTAGTGTTTTGGCAACTATCAAATATGCAATACAAAATTATGGACTGTAGTTGCCATGCGTACATATCCCTGTGACCTGTTTATTTTATACCTGGACCGCCCTCACATGTATCTCCTACTCCCAACATCCTCCCCCTCTGGCAACCACCAGTCTGTTCTCTGTTTCTATATGTTTTGTTTTTGTTTTTTAGATTCTACATGTAAGTGAAATCATACAATATCTTTTTTTCTCTGACTTCTTTTATTTAGTATAATACTCTCAAGGTCCATCCATGTTGTCACCAATGGCAAGAATTTCCTTCATTTTTATGGTTAAGTAGTATTCCATTGTGAACATATATCACATCTTCTTTATCCGTTCATCCATTAATGGACATTTAGGTGGCTTCCATAACTTGGCTTCCATTAACAGAGTTATGGAAGCCACCTAAATGTCCATTAATGGATGAACAGATAAAGAAGATGTGATATATGTTCACAATGAAATATGTATCTTGGGTATTGGAAATAATGTTGCAGTGAACATAGGGAGCATATATCTTTTTAAACTTGTATTTTTATTTCCTTTGGATAAATACCCAGCAGTAGAATTGCTGGATCATATGACAGTTCTATTTTTAATCTTTTGAGGTGCCTCCATACTGTTTTCCAAAATGGTCTCACCAATTTCCATATCCACCAACGGCACAAGAGAGTTCCCTTTTCTCCGTTTCCTCACCAATGCTGTTATTTCTTATCCTTTTGAAACTAGTCATTCTGACAGGAGTGAAGTAATATCTCAAGTGGTTTTGATTTGTATTTCTTTGATAATGAGTGATGTTAAGCATCTTTTCATGTGCCTTTGGCCATTTATGTATCTTCTTTGGAAAAATGTCTGTGTATAGCCTTCTCCCCATTTTTTTTATTGGACTCTTTGCTTTTTGATTGTTTGTTGTATGAGTTCTTTATATATTCATATATATTCACTGAAAGGTCAATCTCTCAGATATGTGATTTGAAATATTTTCTCCCATTCAGTATAGATTGTCTTTTGATTTTGGTAATGGTTTTCTTTGCTGTGAAGAAGTCTTTTAATTTGATGTAGTCCACACCTTTAATTTTTGCTTTTGTTGCCTTCGCATTTAGAGTTACATTCAAAAATTTGTTGTCAAAACTGACCTCAAGTAGCTTATTGTCCCTGTTTTCTTCTGAGAGTTTTATGGTTTCAAGTCTTAAATTGAAGTATTTGAGTTATTTTTCTGTATGGTGTACAATAGTGGCCTAATTTCAGTGTTTTGCATGTGGCTGTGCAGGTTTCCCAGTACCACTGATTGAAGAGACTGTCCTTTCCCCATTGTCTGTTCTTGCCTCTTTTGTCATAAATCAATTGCCATGTATGTATGGCTTTATTCTTGAGTTCTCTATTCTGTTCCATACAGTGATAGTTTTACTTCTCCTTTCTTACTTGGATAGTTTTATTTCCTTTTCGTGACTAAGTGCTCTGGCTAGGGCTTGCAATATTATGTTGAATAAAAGTGGTGAGAGTGGACATCTTGTTTTGATCTTAAAGGAAAAACTGTCAGCTCGTCACCACTGAGAATGGTGTTAGCTCTGAGCTTGTCATACACGGTTTTATTACGTTGAGCTAGATTCTCTCTTGCCTCACTTTTTGAGAGTTTTTATCGTTGATAGATGCTGAATTTTCTCAAATTTGTTTCTGCATCTATTGCACTTATTTTTTTATCTTTTTTTTCTTTTTATGTTTTTTATCTTTCATTTTGCTAATGTGGTGGATTGTGATGATTGATTTGCAGATGTTGATTCATCCTTGCATCCCTGGAATAAATCCTACTTGATCATAACGTATGACTCTTCTAATGAATTGTTGAATTTGGTTTGTTAATATTTTGTTGGGAAATTTTATATCTATGTTCATCAAGCATATTGGCCTACAATATTCTTTTTTTGTGATGTCCTTGTCTGTTTTTTGGTATCAGGGTGATGCAGTCCTCATAAAAATGAGTTTTGTCTTTAAGTTTTTGGAAGAGTTTGAGAAGGATAGGTTTTAAATCTGAATGTTTTGTAGAATTCACCAATAAATCTTATCTGGTCCTGAAATTTGTTTGTGGGGAATTTTTTGGTTACTGATTCAGTTTCCTTATTAGTAATTGGTCTATTCAGATTTTCTAATTCTTAAGGATTCAGTCCTGAAAACTCCTACTTTTTTAAGAATTTAATCATTTTTTCTAAGTTGTCCAATTTGTTGGTATATAATTATTCATGGTATTCTCTTATGATCTTTTCTGTTTCTGCTGTACCTTGTAAGTTCTCCTTTCTTTTCTGATTTATTTATTTAACCTTCCCTCTTGTTCTTGATAAGTCTAGCTAAAAGTTCGGCAATTTTGTTTATCTTTTTAAATGTTTTAGGGGTCTTTTTTACTGTCTCTCCAGTATCTATTCCATTTATTTATTTCCACCATGACCTTTCTTATATGCTTCCTTCTATTAACTTTATGCTTCATTCTTCCTTTATTTTCTAGTTTCTTTAGGTATAAAGTCAGATTGTTTATGTATGCCTTCATGGGGAAAGTTGAGTTCAGGATAATCCCATGCTACTGTCTTGGACCGCATCTCACTTTGAATTTTTGCAGACTTTGATTTTTCTTCATTTGGAATCAAATGGCCTTCTAAACAAGCAGTTACTGCCTTAAAACCAAAACAAAACAACAACAACAGCAGCAGCAACAAAAACAAAGCAAACAAATTTTTAAAAAAAACAAAACTCTGTTACATTGGAAGAACTTCAGAAGGGTATTTTCTCTGTCTCTAGCCCTTAAATTGCTTACCCTAAATATTTTATATTTGGCTAATATAAGTGTTACTAAATAATTTTTAGGTACTTGGCACCACGCTGTATACACAAGAGAGATAAACTTCTGCTTTAATCAATTTAAATAGTAGGACAATATTATTTCATGCCCTTATGTCTACAAACATTTAATTCTTATATCAGTTTCTTATTCTGGAATTATTAGAGATGACTGAAGGTCTTAATTTGGAAGAACATAGTAATTTTTTTTTCATAGTAATTTTGAGAAACAGGTCTGTTTATTTTTAACCTGATTTATACCTGATTTATATTGTATATTTATAGCTCCGATTTTTATACTTTAAGGCAATGCCTCTCAAACTGTTGCACCTCTGCCCCGGCCCCAGTCTCTGCACTGCGGGGTTGGTAATTTTTACTTCATCCGACCCCATTTTGTCCCCTCAGTTCTGTCAATATTCAAAGATTATTTTCCTTTCAGGTAATAAGTCACATCTACTCCACTTAAAGATCCATTAGATATTGAAAAGTATTTTATTTACTCATTGTTATTTTTTAGTAATCTTGGTGCCCAGCAAGGGGCCAGAACTCTCAGCCTTGAGATCTAGAGTCTCATGCTCCACCGACTGAGTCAGCCAGGGGCCCTGAGGCATCACAGTTTTAAGGAAAAGCAGCCCACTGTTTCTTTCCCAAACCTGCATTACTGTGTAAGGGGGCTGAAAAGTATTTATCCTTAAAAGGGACAGCCAAGCAATACTTGCCCCACTCAGTAGCTCTGGAATCCTTTTTCCTAATCAGAGATTCTCCCAGTCACCCCTTAGTCAATACAGTCTGTGCTAGGCACTGTTCTCCGTTCCTTATGTTATCTCATTTCACCTTACAACAATAGTGTTATTGTTATGCCAAACTGATCGAGGAAAAAACTGAAGTTTAATGAAGTTAAGTCATTGATCAAAGCTGAGACGCAGACCTATTTCAGACTTGAAAGTAGTCATTCTCAATCCTGGCTGTGCCTTAGAGTCATCTGGGGAATTTAAAAATTAAATAAATTGATTGGGTATAGGGTGGTGACACTCAAATCCACCAATTGTATCAGTCTCTGCAATTGAATGTGGACTTTTATTTAAAGGTTTTTATTTAAAGAGTATTTTTCAAAACTCCCATGTGATTCTTTGTGCAACCAGAACAGAGAAACTGCTAAAAAGCCTGATTCTTTCTGTAGGGAGGGAATATTTTTCTGTCAGTGACTTAAAATCAAGAAAATTCTTAAATAATCAGTAGGGCTAGTGATTAAAGTATAATTTTTCTATGATAAAATTATTAATAAGATTCAGCATTACTATTACATGTATGTATATTATCTCCAGTTACTAAAAACTCACTACGTACCAACCACTATAAAAAGGACATTCTATTTTTTTTTTTTAGGACATTCTATTTTTTTTCTTTTTTTAAAAAAGGACATTCTATGCATCACCTTACTTATGCCTTGAAATAACCTGGTGAGATATTATCACTTCCATTGTACAGAGGAGAAAATATATGTTCAGAGAGGCCAGATACCTTTCTCAGTATCACCTGGATCCTAAGAGGGCAAAGCCAGGGCTCTGGGGCTTGGAATCTCCCTCCTTTATAACAAGGCTGTGGAAGGAAGAATTGGCAAGGCTGATTATTTTGAAATTGTTTTCTCTAACTTGAATATTTTTAGTTCTCCATTTACTTAAACTAAAATACTTTCATTTCCAGTATAGGGTCAAAAGAGCAAACTCATTTTCTGCACCTTTTAACAAAGACAAGTTTCAGGGTTTTGACCTGCTGGATTAGACTGAGGATATGACATCATTCTGCCCAGTGGTGTGGAAATCCCCAGTAAGGAATTCCTCTGCTATTAGAGTCATATTCTTATTGCTATTTATTCTAGAACATAATTCTAGTGCTGGCATTGTCCCAGACATAGTTTTCATTTGGTGTTTCAGGATAATTATTGAAATCCTGGGTTGCTGGATTTTACCCATAATTCTGGGATCTGGTTTTGCAGTAGAAGAACAATTAAACAAAGCTGAAACAAGTTGGCTTTTGAAAGCATACATTATTGAAGGGATTATGCTCCAGAAGGAGAGACTTGGAAGAAACTGTGGTCCAATGAGAATGTGGAGCTCTGGGAATCTGAATAGTAAATGCTTTAACTGAGGAAATGTCTAAATATTATCTCAGGATCAAATTCATAATCAAACTTCCACGCATAATACAGTGTATCTAGAAGTCGCATTGTTGTTCTCCTATTATGGTAACATCAAGGGAGAGGAAATATTTTAAAAGAAACTCGTTTCTCCTTCAAATTATATTTTTTTTCTCTTTATGTATAATGAGAATCATACAGAGTAAATTTTGCTGTTCACCTTGGCCACCAGGAAATGATTGAAAGTTAAACAAATCGCTCATGCCCTGCAAAACTGTATTCTAACTTTTTCTTCTTGACCTTTTATCTTAATTTTTCCTTTATTTCTAATTATTCATGTTTTTGTAATTATGCCATTCATAGACTATCTTTAAACATTTAATGAAATTGGCAAGGGATAAACAAATTAACAGTGAAATCCAACTCCTGCTAAGGCCTGTTTAAGTAACTTATTAAACCAATTAACGGAAAAAGTGAACTGAGTAATGTGATACATATTACAATTGCAAAAGATAATTGATTATAGCCTGTTACGTACACAGTCCTCAAGAGAATTATAAAGCTTATGAATATAGGCAGTAAAAAACACCCACCCAACAAACTCCAGTTCCTTTCTCCTAGTGCATGTCAGCTATTCTCTCTTTTATAAATCAAACTACAATTTCTCAGGGACACAATATACTACCAAAATGACTATCTATACATAGAACTGTACCATTCTCTTTCTTTCTAGGCAGTACATATGCATGTTTCTGCATTCTATTTTATAATACTGCTTTAAAAAAATAATGAGTATGTTATATTGAAATCAACAGGGTTGTTAAGGTTGTTAAAATTCCAAATTCAGGAGTTATTTCGTAGGTTAAATATGATCTGTAATATACTTCTTTTTTTCTCAGGGTGAATTGTTATAGCGTAGTATCTGCCCAGTGTCCCTTCGGTGGATTCAAGATGTCTGGAAACGGAAGAGAACTGTAAGAATAACTTTCTCTTAAGATAAATGCTTCCCTTGCTCAAAAGGATTGTCACTCCAGCAAATCAATCCATAGTTGCCACTTGAATCGAAACCTGCCTGTGTTCTTTCCTAGAGATTTGTACTGTCAAATAGCTTTTAAATGCTGGATTTGGCCCCTAAGCGCAAAAAAGTGTTGGCAGAAGGGAAATAAAACATATTAAGCTCCTACTAGTCATGAGGGGCCATATTAAGTACTTTATATTACTTATTGAAATACTGCCTACTTTTAGAGTTTCTTACTATACATAAGAATGTGATCTATCTGGGAAATATTTCCAAAAAGGAAGCAAAAACTACAAACTGATGACTCTAAGAAGTGTGAAAATATAAGAACACTCTAGTCATTTGAATATACCTCTTAAGTAAGTAAATTAGTGCCTTTATCTCAAAAAGTGCCTCAGTATAAGCAGAGTGATTCTCATTTGTTGGAATATTTTGATATGGAATCTAAAATTTTAAATTACCCTAATTATTTTTGCACTAAAATGTAAACTAAAAAGGAAATTTAAGGAAGGAAAAGATGTTTTATAGTCATGACTAGATTGAGAAAATATATATATATGTATGTAGATATATATATATGTATATATATATATATGTATATAAATTCATTTACAAGCCTTCAAGTCATTTTGAAACCTGCGTATAGGACTTTTAAAAAATATACATGTACAGAGATATAACAGAAAGTGGTGGCAATATTTTTGGTTAATTTTGTCCAAACAATTTTAACCATTTCATCTCTTAAAGTTCTCTTGGATTTATCGATACATTTTAAAAGTCATGAAGAATAAAGACATCATATACAAACCTTATAGACTCAAACATAGGAAAGCTGCTCATTCTGTAAATAGCAAGTAAGAATGAGTCTTAGTTTCTAAAGGTCATGCATGCATTAAATAGCCATCTACTTTGTCGTTTAAATAAATCAGCAAAATTACAAAGAAGCAATCATCTTCAGGGAGCCAGTAGAAAGGAAGAATGATGAAATGATCCATCCTCCTTCTCAATACATGTTCATAAAGCACTTGCTCAGTGCATTAGGGCCTGGGAGCTGGAGACACACGCTACCACACCCCATCCTCCATATAACTGTGGTGGCAGGAAGAATTTGTAAAAAGATAAGTTGTGCAAAATAACCTACTTCCACTGTGAAGCAAATAGTCATAGATGAGGAGGTCATAAGTCATGGAGGTAGAAAACCAGATAAAATACAGAGCACAGCACTGAAGGACAGAAAATCTGGGCACCACTAGAAGATAAGATTCATAGCATTGCTGTCCATCTCACGATTTTCATCTGTCAGATATGATCAGCAATCACAGGTGGGAACAGGAGGGGGAGAACAGAGTAGAGACTCTGTGAGCTCCTTTCTGTACTTAAGATTCTTTAGTTTTTAACCCTTGTGGGAACTCAGTGGATAAGAACTTACTGGCAGCTGACAGAGTCAGAGAAGACCTCACAGAAAATACAGCACTTGTTATAAGGCACAAAACAAAGGGACGATGTCAGGAAGCAGAGAAGGGAGTACTCTTGAACAGCAAGTTACATTGTGGCACGTTGGGGGGTTAGTGAATTTTGATGGCTGGTAGGGATTTGTGGGGTTGGAGAGTATGATTTCAGAGTTGAATAGGCTACAGATTAAGAAGTCCTGCATCCCAGAAAATTGGCTTACGTTTTAAGGAAGCAGTGAAAAGCCATGGATATCTTTAGAATGTTGGTGGGGAAAGAATGGCAAAAACTCAGCTCATAAAAAAAACATGGCATTATAGAGGAAGCATGATTGGATACAAGGCGACTTGTACTTGAATCCCAGCTGCACCTCTTCCTAGAGTTGTCCAACTTTTGAGCCTCCATTCCCTCCTGTTTAAAATGGAGATGCTAAGAATTAGCCTCTTGGGATGGCTGTTTGAGAGGGAAGTGACACACTGTGTGTCCATTCTGCAGCATTCTGTCACCAGGTGGGACTCAGCAAATGTTCCCTTCCTTCCCTGGTTCCTTCTCTTTATAATACCCATTATTAGAGGGTCCTTTTACAGAACTAATTACTATACAAAAAGCTGTAACAAAGGTTAGGTTATTCTGAAGAAGAGTTAACTCATTGTTAGCTCAGCTACCTAACCCATTTCCCTAGGAACAAAATGACTAAAGCAGACCAAATATGTCCATTTTGTTGAATACAGTTTGGTCCAACTTTAAGGTTGAGGCATAAGGAATAATTTCTTAAAATTATTCCTAAAATAATTTTAAGAATTAATAATTTCTTAAAATTCTTTTATGTGACTGTAGGTAATTTCCTTCTATATCTATGTAAATACAAAGAAGAGTTATGCTATAATTTTTTTACAGCAAAATTCTGGCTGAGGATGCTGATAATGTCTACCTGAACCCAAATTTGGTGAACTTGGTTAAAAAGTCATTGGCCACAGACGTTTAAAGAGAATCACTGAAAGAGTAACCTTACATGACTCCCAAGAGTTCAGTTACAATTTATCCTTAAAGATAGAAAGGTATAATCAGCTGGGAACAGAGTCCTCAGAGAGCCAAGAAAAGTGGTGTACAGACCTCAACGTGGCAGTTACACTAAGTCCCTGAACTCGGGATCGGGTCTCCGATCATGGTGCTGCTGCTGGAATGAATCCAAATGGTAGAAATTCCTTCCTTTGTGTAATTGTGCTAATTTTCACTTCAGTTAACATAAGTCACTGGAGACTTTGCTAGTATACCTTTGCAAACTTAATCAGTTCTTAGCACCTCACAAGACATTTCTTTCGCCCTCTCCCTTACAGAAAAGGGATGCATGAAAGTGCTATCAAATACTGGACTTACTGAAAAAGCCCACATGAATATTTTTTGTTTGGTTATATGCTCCAAGTCAGTCTAGTGAACATTATCCCCAAGCCTACACAGGTAGCACCAGGCTCCGTTCTGGGTACAGAGCAAGAAACAGCTGTAACTTGCTTACTAGGACCTTATTACTACAGTGTGGACCCAGATGAGAAGCAGGGTTGTCACATAGAGGTTTGCTGGAAATACGGAAGCTCAGGCCTCTCCCCAGACCTACTGAAATAGAGTGAGCATTCAAATAAGGCCTCGGTGACCAGTACCTTGAGGATTTTAGAAGCATAGAACCAGTAACTCACAGAGCAGCAAGATAAAGAGAAATGCAAAGAGATGTGTTTGAGTTACCCTGTAGACACAGGAATGTCTGTGCATCGGAATACTTAGGAGCAGGACTTAATTCAGCCTGAGTATGACAATAATCACACTTAGTACTCTCCTGAGAGTTTCAAGTGGCCATGTCACCCAAAATACAATGGAAAGCCTATTGGCAAAAATCATGGGTTCATTTATCTAACTTTGTGAGATAAAATACTTACTAAAAATTATCCTTTAATGGGTTTCAGACAACTGAGGCTAAGTCCTTTAATTATATTGAAGAACATGTTCATTGAGGCTTTCAGAAGGTATTTTCAGAAGCTTAATTGCCCAAGAAAATAATCAGCGTTAAGAGGATTAGGTTACCCAGGAGAAAAAGATGTCTTCTGCATACTGTCTACATCACCAGAAGGGAGGGGTAGAAAAGGATCAAGATCACTTTCCTCTGTAAGACTGCTTGTGCCCGAGTGTTATAATTTTAAGAGTGCTGCTATGTGCAATTCAATCCTCTCACCAAAACAATATAGAGAATAATGAACTCAATGCTTTTAGTCATTTCTTCAGAAGAGGGTAAATCACAGTTTCCAAAACTGGTAGCAGCTCTCAATAAACCCAATAATGGGATACCAGGATCCTAACTGCTTGACTCAGGTTAATTCTTGATCATTTGGGTTAGATTTAAGAGTTTAATAAGCAAATGACAGGGGTTGCATGAATAGAAAAACACCAAAACCACAAAACCCCCAAAGGTCTCAATTTGGGCCAATGAACCCTCTCTTCTCTCTCTCTCAAAACAAACAAAAAACAAATAAACTAACAATAAAGGTAAAGGGTTTGGTTTTGTTTTGTTTTCCCAAAAGTCAAGAGATACTATTAAAACTACAGCTAGAAAATATTTTGTTTTGGACTGTGTGGGGCAAATTAGCATGAAAATGCCCCCTCATCACCTCTGGGCCAGTCACACCCAGTAAACATGCTAAGCTAAGCTCTACTTGGACTTACGGTTTTACTCCACTGCTCAAGTGATTATATATTACGACTTCTCCTCATGTACTATATCTCTCTTATTTATTTGCACCTAAACTAGAAATGGTACAATTCTTGTTGGACTGAACTGGTTTTTTGTTTTTTGTTTTTTCATGGTGAGCTTGTTTATAATCAAATAGAACGATGTCAAAACTGGACAATTTATGTGAAAATCAACAGAATGTACATAGTCATTTAAAATGCAAAATAATTTTTTTAAAAAAGAGCTTCAAAATGTTCCCCACAAAGGGATTTATGTAAGACCAGCTATCTTATGGTTGGCTGGCTACTATTTGAAATGCTTCTGTACACAGAAAATACTTCCTATTGTCCCTAACCAGATAGGCAATAACAAATTTGTACGAAATCATGGACTATGGTACATTTGCACTGCTGTGTTAAATTCTGTGGCTTTCTCCCTTCTCTCTAGAGGAGAATATGGTCTCCATGAATATACAGAGGTCAAGACAGTCACAATGAAAATTTCTCAGAAGAACTCATAAAGAAACCACAAGAACGGAGCAAAGAATCCTCAATGACTAAGCATCTCCTGCAGTCGCTAACATAGTGTAGTGGGTTTTAAATACAAAATTGTTCTTGATTTTTTTTTAACATAAGCTAATCATGTTAGCATTTAAACTACACATAGAAAACTTGACATGTAGCTTATTCTGAAAGAATTTTGTATCTTCTGATATGTGACCCCCAAGTCCTATCTGTAAAAATAGGATGGATCTGATATAAGATCTCTCCAAGCTCTGTAATAGTTACATGCTTCTCTTTGTAGCTACTTGTCCAGGATAATCATGTTATAGAAGAGGACCAGTCGTCATGTAGCTTCTTCCTCTAACAACCCCTTCAAGTCCTTAATACACCTTTGAACAGCAGAGTAGATGGGTTCTATTCTAATAGTTGTGAAGTCATTGGAATTTATTGAAATGTTTCCTAGAATGTCATGTCTGCTTATGAAATGCAGTAATGCCTCAAATACGTAGTTGTAATCTAAACATAAAGCTTAATAAAAACAACCTTGCATGATTTTGTTAAGTTTGAATTTTTTTTTAAGGCTTTATTTATTGGAGTGTTCGGGTGGCTCAGTCATTAAGTATCTGCTTTCAGCTCAGGTCATAACCCTGGGGTACTGGGAGGGAGCCCCACATCGGGCTCCCTGCTCAGTGGGAAACCTGCTTCTCCCTTTCCCACTCCTCTGCTTGTGTTCCCTCTCTTGCTGTCTCTCTTTGTGTCAAATAATTTAATTAAATCTTTTTTAAAAAGACTTTATTTATATAAGAGAGAGAAAGGAGAGCATGAGTTGGGAAGGAGCAGAAGCAGACTCCACACTGAGTGTGGAGCTGGATGGAGGGGGCATGATCCCTGAGGTCATGACCTCAGCTAAAATCAAGGGTCCGTCAACTGACTGAGCCACCCAGGTGCCCCTGGTTTGAATTTTTTAAGTAGAAGTTTTGGTTATGGTGATTTATTCTCCCTGTCACTCGAAATCAGTGTTAAATTGGACATCAATATGTATTTAAGAATAAAAGTCAGATCCACTCATTCTCAAATAGGTAAAGAAACATTTTCCTTTCCAGAGGAATTCTTGAAATCAATAGCAAATGTTTGAGGTAGGTAGGTGGCTTCAGTCTTTCAGCAAACATTTACTGAGTTTCTAGCAAGTTCTGGATGGTACATTAGGTGTTATTAAAAACAAGCAAACGAAGAAGTAAATAATGGATATTCCAATACCTTAAGATGCTTTGATTTACGGGGTGCCTGGGTGGCTCGGTCCTTAAGCGTCTGCCTTCGGCTCAGGTCAGGATCCTGGAGTCCTGGGATGGAGGCCCGCATGCCTGCTCGGTTGGAAGTCTGCTTCTCCCTCTTTCACTCCCCATGCTTGTGTTCCCTCTCCCACTGTGTTTCCCCCTGTCAAATAAATAAGTAAAATCTTAAAAAAAAAAAAAAAAAAGAAAGAAAGAAAGATGCTTTGATTTAATGGAGAACAAAAACACCATACAAAAAATATTTTTTTTAAATGATGGGGTATTAAAAGGGAATGAGAATTCAAAGAAACTGAAGAGAGCATGGTAATGATGTACCAAAGGGGTGAGGGAACTGGAAAGAACCTCATGAAGGAAACTTGACTGGATTTGAGCCTTAATAATGAGCAGACTTGCAGTGAATAAAGAGGAAATTGTTCCTGTAACATACTCTGTCTCAGGACATGGTCTTCTGTGGGGAAAAAAAATTGGAAAAATTCTGTATCATATTTTTCTCTCTTGGAGTTTCAAATTGCACGGTGGTGTATTCTAGATTCTGAGAAGTCCTACAAGTTGTTTGGTTTAGTTTAATATAGATTTTCTTCTGGATTTACTTAACCATAGACTTTCATTTCTCCCACCCTCATCTAACACCTATTCCCACTGAGGACGCCACAGTGGAGCGTGCTGTTCTGCACAACAAATTGACCCTGAGTATTCAGGGGGGATCTGAGCTGGGGGTCAAGGAGGGGCAAGTGGAAGGACTGTCCTCTGGGTGAACCACAGAAGGCACATATCTATGCCCTCATACAACGGACTTTCTGTCTGGGCTCCTACATAGAAATCAAAAATACGTGTATATTTCACGTGTATACATACTCCAAATGTTCTTAGTTCAGCAACCTAAAATTTAAGCTTAATAATGCAAGGAATTTGGCCATTTCTTTACATTTTTTTCAGATTCAGATTTTATAAATATAATGATCATTTTATTTTAGTAGATCCTTCAGTAACACCATTGTTAGGACATATAACAACTGCCACAGTAGAGCTAAACAGTGTGTGAACAAATGGAATTCTTTGGCTCCTTAGACCTGAAATAATTTCAACTCCCAACTGCAAAAGTTTCTCAAAACTGTGTGGGCCTATAAGATTGGCAGTCTGGACTATCTTGTAAGATTTGCAACACAATTATCACTTTGAAAACTGGAGGAATCAAAGGCATAGGGAGAGCTAAAAAAATTTTGGACGCTGAGAAGAAAAAATATCCCAGTACTGAGGAGGCTTGTGTTTTCCCAAAACCAGACAGTGTCTACATTTTAAAGAGATGTGTTTAAAACCATGCATAAATAAATTAATAGGTAGACAAGTTAATATTGCAAGGGCAACCCACCAGAACATTTTACAATGTAAAACAAAGAGGGTGAAAGATAAAAGCCAGAAGCAAGTTTAAATATTTGAAAATTAAATCTTCACTGTATAAATAAGAGATTATAGTATTAAACAAAATATCTGTTTCATATTGGCTCGTTCCTGAGCTTCGAGACATTATTTGTGTTTCTTTTCCTCCGATTTATAAAGCTATGCTGGCAATAATTCTTCCAACCTTGAAAACTTAAAGGGTATTTTATTAGCCCATGTGTTACAGAAAATATAGTAAGGAATTTTATCATGAAGAATTTGGCTCTGGGGCGCCTGGGTGGCTCAGTTGGTTGGGCGACTGCCTTCGGCTCAGGTCATGATCCCGGAGACCCGGGATCGAGCCCCACATCGGGCTCCCTGCTCAGCGGGAAGCCTGCTTCTCCCTCTCTCACTCCCCCTGCTTGTGTTCCCTCTCTGGCTGTGTTTCTCTCTGTCAAATAAATAAATAAAATCTTTAAAAAATAAATAAATAAAATGCTTTTCAAAAAAAAAAAAAAAAAGAATTTGGCTCTACAATCATTAATGGGGTATCATTGTCCTCGATATCCACATGGTAGAAAGTATTTTCTGCTCCAGGAAGAGCAAACGAAGCGATAGAAATTAAAACTAACTATTCAGGCAGAGGCGGCATCAAGAGTCAGACACGGATTCTCAAATGTCCTAGCGTCTTCCCACCTCTACCTCCCCCACCCCCTTTTTTTTAGAATATGTGCTTCTGCATTATCTTGTAATAGCCAATGAGAAATCGGAGGAAAATATTTTTCTTAAAATTTTTTGTGGTCAATTCAAAATAGAGCTAACTCAACGTAGGGGTTTTGGCCATTTCTTTACATACTCCAGGGAGTGAGGAACCTAGAAAACGCCTTTGCCTGGGTAATGCAGGATTCCCCCTCTCCCCCCCAGCAACCCTCAGTTTGTTTCCTGACATTAAGAGCATCTTATGATTTGCCTCCCTCCCCAATCCCATCTTCTTTCATTAAAGTACAATTGTAGTAGGAAGATACTGGCCTTCAGAGTAAAAGCTAAATTCTGGTTCTACCACTCATTAGTGGTATTATCTTAGGTCAATCACTAAACCTTTCTCATTTAGCAGTCATTCAACAGGTCCTGGTGGCCTGCGGATTTGGGACAAAAAAAAAAAACCCAACCTTTTAAAATTATAGTTTGTTTGTTTATTTGTTTTTATCTGTAAGAAGGAATTAATACTGGTTCTTATCTAACTGGGTTATTCTATTAAGTGAAATAATGTTTGTACAATGCAAAAATGTAAGGTTCCTAGTATACAACAACTACTCAATACCTGTTAACTCATCTACTGATGAATTAACAATAGCAATATCAACAAAGATAATAAGTTTCTTTAGACATGAAAGAAAATATCTTTCTCTTGACCTTGACTTTGTATCTCTTACATGTTTTTCTCTGTCTTCCTGTGTCCTGTTAGGCTACCTTCAATTAGGGCCCTGTAATTATGATACACACATCCCTCCCACCCATATATTTTTTAAATCATTCCTTCAAACATAAGTGAAAATTCATTATCAAAGAAAGACCAGGGTGGAGAAAAATGTGAGCAAAAATTTGGCTTAGAATTGAGGCTACAAATTTAAATACATTTAATACCAAAGTGGGGTTAGTTCTAATGAAATGAACTCAACTGCCTTTCACCCGAGTCACCAGTCATCATGATTAATCCCTAAGCTAATAGTCAGGGACAGTGTGACTAAGAGAACAGCAAACTGAAGAGGCTGGTTGCAAATGCAGCTTGGGACCCAACAGTGACATTGGTCACTGGGTGACTGATTCAGAGATTCAACCCACATGAATTCAGCGAGGATTAGGGGACTTAAAAGCACAAGGCTTAGCATCTGTGTTCAATGTTCAGTCATCTCGCATTCATGTAACCACAAAATGTCAGAGCTAGAAAAAAACGTAGTGTCCTTCTAGCCCAATAACTTCATTTCACAGAGGCATGGAGAAATCAGGTGATGCTTGAAATATCAATAAATTATCAGTGACAGGGTTTGGCTAAGTCCCTCTGGATTTTAACTCCTAGTTCTGTCCTACTGCCTGTGTCCCATGCAGCACTGAAGATATATAAACTGATACTTGGTTAAAGATGTAACAGCCAGCACTGTATTTTATTTATTACATTTTATCCATTTATCTAAAAGAAGTCATGTAACAGCCGCTGTTGTATTTTGTTTGCACGTATTTTATTTATTCTGATGTATTCCTTTTGTCTAAAATAGGAAAAACTTCCGGTGATACCAGTGACAGTTTTTTTTAATAAGCCTCAAGTAATGCAAATCAGCTTCAATCACGTATAAATTTAACAGGGTGTCTTGATAGAGTAACAAAAATTCAAATCTATTATATGTGTTTACTTAACAGTTATCAGAAATCTACTGTTTGCAAAATACAGTGGATTGCAAAAGAAATTATGAGCCTTAAGTCTTTGTTCTGTGCAAACTCAATGCTAGGTGACTTAGGGTATTTGCTTTGTATAAAAATGAAAGATCCTGCTCTTACAGTGCTTAAATCTAGTGGAAGAGATGAGAAATATACACAAAATCGTGAAAATAAAACATGAAATGTATGAAGTATAATAAGATGGATGGAATTCCATGTTAAGCCATAAACATTTAACAAAGAAAAATCTTGGGATGTCAGTGTGGCTCAGTCAGTTAAATGTCTGCCTTAAGCTCAGGTCATGATCCCAGGGTCCTGAGATCAAGCTTCACAACAGGTTCCCTGCTGGGTGGGAAACCTGCTTCTTTCTCCCTTTGCTGCTTCCCCTGCTTATGTGCTCTCTCTCTCTTTCTCTGTCAAATAAATAAATAAAATCTTTAAAAAAAAAAAAAGAAAAGAAAAATCTTAAAATGAACAGTGAATTCACTGGTTGGATTTTTTTCAAATAGACTCTTAATTAATAATTGTAGGTTCACATGTAGTTGTAAGAAATCATAAAAAGAGATCTGATGTGCCCTTTATCCAGTTTTCCCCAATGGTAACAGCCTGGAAAACCATAGTGCAGTATCACGAGCAGAGCACTGATGTCACTGTAGACAAGATACAGAAACTTTCCATCATTGCATGGATCCCTCATGATGCTTTTATTGTCATACCTGTGTCTCCAGCCTTAACCCCTGACAATCTGTCCTCCATTTCTTTAATGTTGTCATTTTATGAATCATAAGGTATGTAACCTTTGGGAATGATTTCTTTTTTTTTTCCTCAGCATAACTCCATGGAGATTCATCCCAGTTATTGTGTGTGATAGATAATATTATATGTAAAACATATGTTTGCATTTTACCATTTATAGTGGGAAGTGTCTAAGATAGATAACTTTAGAGAAAAGTTCACTATTTTTTTCTTTAATAATTTTGAATGGGGGGGGGCGCCTGGGTGGCTCAGTTGGTTAAGCGACTGTCTTCGGCTCAGGTCATGATACCGGAGACCTGGGATCGAGCCCCACATCGGGCTTCCTGCTCGACGGGGGGCCTGCTTCTCCCTCTCTCACTCCCCCTGCTTGTGTTCCCTCTCTGGCTGTGTTTCTCTCTGTCAAATAAATAAAATGGAATCTTAAAAAAATAATAATAATAATTTTGAATAGGGGACATCTGGGTGGCTCAGTCAGTTGGGCAGTCTGCTTTCGGCTCAGGGCATGATCCCAGGGTCCTGGGATCAAGCCCTGCAGTGGGCTCCCTGCTTGGCGGGGAACCTACTTCTCCCTCTCCTTCTGTTGCTCTCCCTATTTGTGCTCTCTCACTCTCTCTGTCAAACAATTTTTAAAAAACAACTGAATAGAGTTGACATGTCTTACCATCCTCCAGCCCA
The DNA here is from genome assembly GCA_004023965.1 of Spilogale gracilis. Taxonomy (NCBI): domain Eukaryota; kingdom Metazoa; phylum Chordata; class Mammalia; order Carnivora; family Mephitidae; genus Spilogale; species Spilogale gracilis. Next base: position 28,362 of record PITA01015808.1, read on the forward strand.
GGGTGAGGGTAGGATAGCAATGGAAGGGTGGGTAAGTAGGAAGAGGATCTGTTGGCAGGTTCTGCTGGAAGTGTGACTGAATCTCCTCTGAAGTTCTGAGTTAGATTTAAGAAAATAGAAGAAGCCGTTCTTTCAGCATCCATGGTGGACACTCAACAAAGGGCTGGAGGCTGCAGTGCAGGGCACTGTGGGAGACATGGTGCCTCACATTCTTAGACAGATACAAACAGGGCGGCAGGTTT
>PITA01015808.1:28703-48826 GCA_004023965.1 Spilogale gracilis
CTTAGTTCACTCCAGGCCCTACTGTAGGTGCATTCAATGAACTATCTCATTGCCTCTTCTCAACAATGATATTAGACTGGAACTATTTTCTTCAACTTGTAAGGGAAGAAGCTGAGGCTCAGAAAATTTAACCTACATGGCCACAAAGCAGCAGCATCAAAACAGGAAGCCAGGCAGTCTCATCACACAATCCCCCTCATTCTTAACCAATAAAACTAGAACTGGACATCAAGCCCAGTTAAGCAATCACAAACTATGCGATGTTATCAGCAACACTGAATTTTTTCCTTGGCATTAATGTTCCATGAAAAGTCACTGAGATTTTTCAGACTTCAAATAGATTTTGTTTTTCTTCCTCTTTTTAACACTGAATTCCAGACCTCTCAGACCTCTCTGTTATATTCCTATTAACCTCTGCTGGCCCATAAGCTGGGCATCTTGATGGCAGGTAGCCTCCTAAGATACAGCTGCTAGAGAAGCCCTTCCATGTCTCTTTTTACACTTATTTTCACAAAGAAGCACATGAGGAAGCTGCCATCTCTGTCATTTCAATGAAATAGGAGATGAAACCCCTGCCCAGTGATGTTCAAACAATGGGGTCCATAACTCTGGGGTCCTAGGTCTTCTTCAGGCAAAGGGATTGATTATAGTACTTCCAAAACTTCTCAAGACCTTTATCCTACTCTGCGCTGATTTTCAAAGATCAAAGAATTTAATTAGGGCTCAGCCCCTCCAACAACAAAAGACTACCAGTTTTTAGTCAAATCAAGTCTTAAGGAAAAGGGTAGAAGGGGAAATATTTAGATTTAAGAATTTTTTAAAGTGAAAGGATAGATAAGGGAAAAATCAAGGTAAGATTTGTAGAAATAAGGAAGGAAAGCACAAGGAGATTGTAGGCACAGATGCTGAACGGGGAGGAAGGACTGCATTTTATTATAATGTTGACTCTGGTGTTGCCTCCTCATGACGTAAGTCAATGGTCCCCTTAACCCAGAAGCCTCCTACCGCCTACTTGTCTACCACTCTTCTAGCTAGTTGGCTCCCTGCTGCACCCCCCGGCATGCCCAGTTGACTTCTCACCCAGCTGTCACCCTCTGTTTCCTTGCTTGCCTCACACATCATAGGGGGAAGACACAACCTGAGATTGGATGCTTTGCTTTTATTTCATGCTCCTAGTTTCAGTACTGGGCTTAACACTTATTAGAAATTCAAATAAAACTTACAGAATCAATCTATACTCAGAGACCCTGGGCTTGTGCAGGCTCTGGTTACACTTCCAGAGAAACTTGTCGTCTATGTAAATCATATATGTTGCAATTGCCATGGCTCTGGTTTTGACCATCGGGTCCTCCCAGTCCTGTGTGTCTGGGTTTCCATTGTGTGGCAACCAGGGATGAGGGAATAGAGCCTAAGAGGGAACCAGAGCTGCTCAGCGTTGCCCAGGCTACAGGTACAGAAGAATATGCTAAGCAGATCAGAAATATGCCCTTCTTTTTTCTCTCTTTTTAAAGATTTTACTCATTTATTTGAAAGAGAGAGAGTATGCACAAGTGGGGGGGGTAGCAGAAGGAGAAGCAGACTCCCTGCTGAGCAGGGAACATGCCGTGGGGCTTGAACCCAGGAACCTGGGATTCTGGGATCATGACTTAAGCTGAAGGCAGACACTTAACTGACTGAGCCACCCCAGGACCACAGAAGTATCTTCCTTCTTAACCCAGGCATGCACCCTGATCCTTCCAAGAACTACAGAGATTTTGTACAAGAGAGATAATTTTAGCATTGCACAGACTTGCTTCAGAGAGCCAGCTCCTGCCTCTGATGTGAATAATTGAGCTACCTTGGGTAGAATAACCATTCTAGGTTTCACTTTCTTCATCTGCTCAGTGAGATGGAGATGTAACAGTGAAAACTCTGGAGGGTTGTGAGAATCCACGTAAGTAACTCAGCCTGGTGTTCATCTCACAGTCCCTGATTCATAAAAGTTGGCTTGGAAATCATGAACTATGAAATTCTTCATGACAGCTCACATTTTTGCTGCGTTTTATATGACACTTTCGCACACTTTATTGTAATCTTGTAATGTCTCGTGACGTGAACTGGGAAGGTCCTGCTATCCCGCTGCATATCTGAAACCCTAACTTCTAAGAGACTGACAGACTCAGTCAGGTTCATGCAGGTAAGGTGTGATGGCACAAAGATCATGCTGACATCTTCTGATTCTGCTACTCCAGGCTCCTAGACGGCACCCTTACAGCAATCGTGTTTTTTCCGGGCTCTCACTTTTTTCCCCCTCACTGTACTTTTAAAGTTAGAACCTGGGGTGCCGGGATGGCTCAGTCGTTGGGGATCTGCCTTTGGTTCATGTCATCATCCTGGGGTCCTAGGATCGAGTCCCACAACAGGCACCTGCTCAGTGGGAAGCCTGCTTCTCCCTCTCCCTCTGCCCTTGCTTGTGTTGCCTCAATATCTCTCGCTCTCGCTCTCTCTCTCTCTTTCCCTCCCTCTCTCTCTCTCTCTCTCTCTCTCTCTGCCAAATATATGAATAAATAAAATCTAAAATAAATAAATAAAGTCTTAGCCTGCTGGAGAAGCAGCTACGGCAAAGGGCAGTAGCTCAGAACTGGGGAAAGCGTAGGAAGGAGGAAGGTAGGTGGTACTTTGCATAGAGACTATCTCCCGTTCTTCCTTCACATTGGCCCTAACCTGCAAAGGAGAGCCGCATGGGATGAGTTCCACATGGGGAAGGGAGGCAAGGAAGGGATACAGCACTCGGTGTTACCCGAATAATGACCCCATAACATTGCTCCCTCGGGGATCCTCTGCTTCCCTCCAAAACTCTGACCTATTAACTCCTATTTGTTTTATTATGTTTCTAAATAGTAAGGAGAGCGTAGAGCAGGGTGGGTGGGTACAGAGTAAGAATAAAAGGAGGGGACTGAAGGAGCTGTGCATCCATCCCACAGAGATCCCTCTCTGTTTGGGGCTTGAAAAGCTGATCACAAATCCCTTCATGCTTAAAAGAGGGACAAAAACTACGGAAGAGGGAGATGAGCCATGCAAGACTATGGACTCTGAGAAACAAACTGAGGGGTTTTGGAAAGGAGAGAAGTGAGGGATGAGTGAGCCTGGTGGTGGGTATTGAGGGCACATATTGCATGGAGCACTGGGTGCAGGGCATAAATAATGAATCTTGGAACACTGAAAAAATAAAATAAATGATTATTAAAAAAACAAAAGAAGTTCCGAAAGGCAATGGACATAGAACAATATGGAAATTTCCAGATCTGTCATCCAAATAAATATTAGAAGCAAAATGGCCATTATGAAAGAGCCAAAAACCCTCCCCCCAACAGGATTTATAAGAGCAAGCATTCTGAAAGGTAAAAGCCTCGAGTCTTTCCAAACCCAGACCTTTGCATAACTGAAACTGAGAAGTCTGTCACAGCTCTCCTGCAGCAGGAAGGGCGGAGGGGAGATGAAAATGTTTAGCTCCAACCTGCCCTTGCCATAATTGTATGTTCCGGACGACATCAAACACAAAGGCAGTCTGGACGTTATTGGCATGAAGGGCTATTAGGTTGTCAAGAATCCTGTGATCTCCAGCTACAAGAATGGGTACAAAATGACTCTGTAGAGGATATTAACGGATTGAAGGATATTCTCTCTATTGTTGCATTAGCATTTTTTTTTTCTCCAATCATTTTGAGTCACATTCTGGAGGGGAAAAAACTAGGTAGGATTTTCCCATTAGGCAGATGATGCGACTGAAAGAAAAGGAGTGTTTTTTTTTTTTTTTTTTTTTTTAAGAAAAGGAGTGGTTTTGCTGGGCTTATGAATGTCCCATCGGATCTGCTCCTGATTTATAAGCTTTTTTAGAATCAAACAAATGTCGGCAGCTATGACATGATTACACCCAGCAGGTAAAAGAGAAGCACGAAATTATGTGTTTCTGTAAGTCATCCACGTTGCAATTAACTTCTCACGGCTTCGCTGGTTGTCATAGATTGTTTGCTGTAGATTTGAGGAGGGCAGCGGCATAAATGACTGCAAGCCAAAATTCTCTCTCTATAAACAGACAAAATCATTCTGTACATGCCAGAGGGTTATAAGTGGGAAGGAATCAAGTATACACTTTAGCCTAGATGTGTGTCTAGAAGAAGATACTGAGGATTCTAGAGGTGAAGTGAAATGGTCCACCAGCTCGTTAGTGGTAACATCACCACTAGAATCTGGGCTGGCCGATCTGCACACCGGGATTTTTCCCAGTATCACGGAAACTGTACCTTTTCCAAACATAAAATATTTACACCTTGAGTTGGGAAGTGCTGCTATAAACTTTGTCCATAGTTAGGTTGTTGTGCCAATGTAGTGTGTCTTTGGGAAACCAGCTTTACTCCATTCTCACTTCCGATGGTTTGGGAAAGTTTGAACCCATACATTTTCTCTAACTTCTGGGATGGGCATTGATCCCAATCTGGTCAACTCTGATTGAATTCTTATCTTCCTGGGCTGGGCACCTGGTCCCAGCTAAGCCAGTCAGACCCCTACCTGGGACTACTACTGGAACTATGGAGAATGATTACTGATACACCTAGCATACAGAATAAGTGATATTTTGGGGATATGATCAGTGTATAGTTTTATTTTGATCTCCCCCTATCCTCTGAAAATGTATTTTACGGGATAAGTTCTCATCTTGCATGAAACTCTAATAGACACATAATTTTTTTCACTCTCAAGCAATAAGGAGTTCTTTATAGTTTTAAGATGGAATTCAACACGCAGAATATCTGCTCCCCTTTGTGAGTTAAAGGTAAGGCCACTCATCCACACTTAACTAGAGCTGGTGCCAGACAAAAGCTTAGGGACTAGAAAAGAAGAAGAAATAATCTTTTCTTTTTATTCATCACTTTCCCCTTTGTTTCCTCCTTCCCCAACTTGATAAGCAGATCTCTTCCCCTTCAGGGTCAAATCTGAGCAAGAGACAGGGTGGAAGGAAAGAGGAGGCAGAAGTCTGGTGGGAGGAAAGGCCTCACTTCACTGACCCTATTGTGTTCAGGCTTTATTCTCTCTGCTTCTGACTTTCTCCTGGGGATATTTTCATGGGTTCTTTGGAGACTGCGTGTTGGGGCTGTCATGCCATTCCTGCCCTCAACCAGATGAATACTTACTTCATCATGCCTTCAACCTTATTCTTACCACAGCCATAAACTGTCCACAATTCAGTTTTCCTTTTTGGATCGGATTTAAGACAGCTACCCTGGTGCTCTCTCCTGTGTCTTGGCTACACATGGTCTGTTACAGGCTGACTTCTGCCCCACTCCCACTCCATTTATATGTTAAGGTCCTAACCCTCTGTACCTCAGAATGTGACCGTATTTGGAGAAACGGCCTTTAAAGAGGCGATTAAGTTAAAATGAGGTGAGGAGGGTGGGCCAATATGACAAGTGTCCTTATAACAAGGTATTAGGACCCAGACACTCACATGGGAAAGACTATGCGAGGACATATCAAGAAGATGGCTATCTCCAAGCCAAGGAAAGAGGCCTCAGGGGAAACCAAGTGTATTGACATCTTGATCATGGATTTCGTCCCCCGAACTGAAAATATAAACTTCTGTTGTTGAAGCCCCCCAGTGTATGGTATTTTGTTACAACGGCCTGAGGAAAACCTTACACATCATTCTTGCTGTCAGAGTTTAGAAGTACAAGCCTAACATCACCGCACTTCTGCTTTGTTGTCCTTCTAGAGCAGCAAGCAACTTTTTTCTCATCCTCAAGATTTCTCAGGAGTCAGAGAGTAATCACTTGCAGGGGAAACTGCATTATATACATGATGTCAAGTTCTCAGAGTGATTCCTTTAAATCTCCCCTACTCACACCTTCTCACACTTTTTTCCAAACCAATCTTTCCCCAAACTCCTCCTTAATATCACCCACCCAACCCTTTTGATAAGAGACTTCCATCATCATATAATTTATTTTTGGTTAGCTCTTTGCAAACTAACCCCCCCCCCACCATAGCTTAGTATCTCCTTTGTGACGCAATAGATACTGAGCCTCAGTAATTCTGCTGGACCTTTTGTTCCACTGGTTATAAAATTATATCCTCCATGACAAAAGCCTAGGTAGAAATGAAGTCAGCTCACGAAGTAAAACCAGTGGATGGAAAAGAACAGTTTCGATAGTATCATTCACGGTCGTGAATTCAGTCACACCTGAATAGGGTCTAACTCGGGATATCTCAGTTAAGTGAGCTGACCTCGGAGCCAGCATTCTTACTGTTTGCTCCCTCGTTTTTAAAGTCGCCATTGGAATTAAACAAACCCCACTGATAAGGTGATTCATTTCAAGGGCTCTATTGTTGGTTGGTTCAGTTCCGTTACGAATCTGGTTGTAGTGGTCACAGCAGCTGGGGGACAGGGGGCCGTGCCATGACCCAGAGTCTGCATTACTCAGAGGGCTGAGCAGAAATATCCCTTGGAGTGCAGGAGCCCCTCTGGATGCAGAAGGTTTTCTAAGGGAGGATGGACGGAGATGCAAGCATTCTGAAGTAGGGCAGGTGACCAGAGCCAAAAGCCTTTGAGCTTTGACCATTGCAGGTTCCCAGCCTAATTTTTTTGAATCCTTGAATTTCCCAATAATTCAATGATTCTTCGTGCATTATCTATACTTTCACTGTAATATCTTTCAAATCCAAACTTGATTCTCCATTCCTATAATGTGTTATATAAGCCCATGAATGCTCTCAAAACTTTCACTATATATAGACAAGTGCACGTTTATTTACACAATTTGCATATAATTTTATGGGGTTTAGTCATTCTCTAAAATCCATCTGTAGATCTTATCACTTAAGAACCTCTCTTTAATATTTGGGCCTGACCTGGCTTTCACAATATTGACGGACATCCTGAACAAGGCAGGATGAGCTTTTGTATTTTTTTTTTTAAATATGTACTAAGGCATCTTTTTAGGGGCTTATTATGAGCCGGAAACTATGCAAAACTCTGATTTTACATGAACTGCCTCATTTATTGCTACCACAACCTTCTTTTTAAAAAAAATATTTTATTTATTTATTTGAGGAAGAGAAAGAACAGGGGGAGAGGCAGAGGGAAAAGAAGAGAATCTCAAGCAGACTGTGCTGAGCATGGAGCCCAACCCATGGCTTGATTTCGCAACCCTGAGATCATGACCTGAGCCAAAATCAAGAGTCAGACGCTCAGCCAACTGAGCCACCCAGGCACCCCTGTCACAGCCTTCTGAAGTAGGATTATTTTTATTCCCACTTTATAGAAAACAGATTTAGTGGAGTTACGTAAAGTTACAGGCCACGGCTGACCCTGAATTCAAACTCAGTTCAGTTTCTGAAGGATGACATTATACTGCCTTTCTTTCTGCACCCTAGTGTCTTCTCCTCTGGCTTTGTCCCACGGGGATTTTCTTAATTCTCCCAGTCAGTCAGGTGCAGTATATAATGCTACAATAACAAAAAGCCCTCCAGAATTCAGTGTTCTTGCACAGTCTTTGGTGGGTACGGCAACCTCCATGCCTCCAGTAGCTCTGCCCTCAGAACGGGGAACCGTCAAGGCCACCTCTTTAAGGGAAGAGGTAGGTGGATACGGCATACTCACTTTTAATAGCCTCGGCCCAGAAGTGATATATTGCATGTGTAATCTGGTTTGCAGCAAATGTTATGAGCTGTCTAACCCTTGCCACCATCACAGGGAAGTGCATTATATTTCAAAGCCAGTTCCAAGAAGTATGTTAAATGTTAAATAAGCTCAGCCATTTTTTCTTATGATATTTTCTGATTCTCCCATCACATAATGCACACCCACAACATTCAGATATAATTATGATCAAAAGAACTAGTAGAAGAAAGCTTTGGTGATTCTAATGTAGAATTTATTGGTGTTCATCTCTTCTTGTGGGTACCTGGCTTTTTGTGATGCAAGGTGTCTGCAGTCAACCCCAGGGACATCCGAGTGCTTTTGTCACCTCGCTGCCAACATGACACCTCAATCTGTGACAAGCCACTCCAATGTCCAGCAACTACACAGCAAAACAACAAGATTCTATAAATCCTCTGGTGCGGGCGCCTGGATGGTGGTTCAGTGGGTTAAGCCTCTGCCTTCAGCTCAGGTCATGATCTCAGGGTCCTGGGATCGAGGCCCCCATTGGGCTCTCTGCTCAGTGGGGACCCTGCTTCCTCCTCTCTCTCTGCCTGCCTCTCTGCCTACTTTTGATCTCTCTGTCAAGTAAATAAATAAAATGTTTTTGTTTTTTTTTAAATCCTCCAGTGCAATTTAGGGAAAAGTGGAGAATCTGTAACTGGATGCTAATCCAACCAAGACACTGTCCAAATCCCAAGCGTAAACTAAATATAGAAGCTATCAAATGGCCCTACCCTTCAGCAGAGAACACAGGCTGTTAGCAAACTGTTTTTCTAGAATGTACGTGGGAAGAGAAAGGCAAGCTGCAGCTCTGAACATCGTTTGCCCATATTCATCTTGTTAATGATCATGGGGCGCCTGCCTGGCTATTGGTGAAGCGCCTGACTTAGTTTCAGCTCAGGTCATGATCTCGGGCTCCTGAGATCAAGCCCCTCCTCCAGCTCCGTGCTCAGGGGGGAATTTGCTTGAGATTCTCTTGCTCTCTCTACCCCTCCCCCGCCCATGCAAATAAATAAATAAATAGATAAGATAGATAGATGGATAAACAAATCTTTAAAAAAAAATCCGTTAATCATGATAATCCCGTTGGACACACACCACTCCCCCAACCAACTATATTTTGTTTCAGCTTTATTTTTGCCTTCTCAAATGTAATGAATGACAGCTGTATTTACTGAGCTACAGGCACGGCAGGTCGCTATGTGAGGTGATGATGTGATAACTAACTTGAGATCATTTCACAATAAATACATATACCAAACCATCACATTAAACACCTTAAATGTATACAATTCTTATTTTTCAGTGATAGCCTAATGAAGCTGAAAAAAAAAAAATAATGTGGAGAGAGGAACCTCGAGGATTTCTCTGTTCTCATCAGAGTCCTGAATAAGAGTGTGACCAGGTGGGGCGCCTGGGTGGCTCAGTTGGTTGAGCGACTGCCTTCAGCTCAGGTCATGATCCCGGAGACCCAGGATCGAGCCCCACATCGGGCTTCCTGCTCGGCGGGAAGCCTGCTTCTCCCTCTCTCACTCTCCCTGCTTGTGTTCCCACTCTAGCTGTGTTTCTATCAAATAAATAAAATCTTAAAAAAAAAAAAAAAGTGTGACCAGGTCACTGAGGGTGGGACAGGGTACTTCCTCTGCCCTAACCTGATTTCACTCCACCAACGAATAAATACTCGTTTCTTCATTTGTGGGTTTTTTTGTTCATTTGTTAACTCAACTTCTTTGTCTCATACTGTTTGCCCTCTCTGAAGGCTCTTCTGCTAACCCCCTCCTTTGTCAAACTCCACACCCACACAGACTCCACTCTAAAGAACCTCCCTGCCCAGCCCTCCCAACAATGAGAACTCCAGACTCCCAGCGCCACACCCGGTCCCCAGCCACTGTGACCCCTGTTACTTTTATGCAAAGACAGAGGCACAGAACCAACTGACAATGAACACTTGCAAAGGATTTCTTCATCAAGAGGGTGGTTTTAATTCAACTGAAACTTGGCAGATGAGGAAATGGGATTGAAAGTTCGCAGGCTCAGGAGCAGGAAGCCCAGAATTCAAATCCCAATTTCATCAGTTCTGACTGTGGGATCTTGACCAAGTCAAGGTTAAAGTTGTTTTCTGTAACATGGGGATAAATCTGATGCCCAATCCATAGGCTGAGAAGATAAATGAAGAAGGAAAACACTGAGAACACATGGCAGGGCACCTGCCAGTCACTGTTCTAGGTGGCGACACCGTGAGAAATACTGAGGAAGTCCATGCTTTCACTCAGCACGTGCTCTAGGGAGGGAGGCAGACAGAATACAGAAGCAGACAAATAAATATACACTATTTTGTCCAGTTGTAAGCACCGAGAAGAAACACAAAGCCGGATAAATGTCTGAGAGTGGCTGTAGGGAATGTCACCTTGAGGGGACATGGCATGAGGAACATGGGGTGATCATGGACACACCTGCTCCCAGAGAACACCACCCCAGACAGGTTTCATCAGCTGGACCCCAAAACTGACTATTCCCCTGGGGAGAAGAGGAGAGAAATCCACAATCTCTATCCCAAAATAAAGCCAAGAGGACTCACCATAGTCCCCGGATGTCTGACTGGCCACACTTGTTCAGCAGACTCACTCTTCCATCTAAATTGTTAGCCTGCAGAACCCAGAACACTTCCAGGATGGAAGGGGCTGGAGGCCAGGCAGGTTTCATAGTCTCCCACCTGATTCTTATTCTTCAAAGTCAGAGACTCCCTGTGGCAACAAACCTGAGCTACCATGTTGGTAAGATCATCCTTTTAGGTCAACGGAGAAGGTAGCGGGTTCTAACATTCCCAGGCCTGCCAGCTGGGGTCAGGAAAGCCAACTTGGGCTGCTGCCCTCAAGAAACCTGCTCTTGCGGGTGAGGCGAGAAGCCCTCGAAACATTAGCATCCAGGGGAACCTGGGTGGCTCAGTCATTAAGCATCTGCCTTTGGTTCAGGTTGTGATCCCAGAGTCCTGGGATCGAGCCCCATATTGGGCTCCCTGCTCAGTGGGAAGCCTGCTTCTCCCTCTCTCACTCCCCCTGCTTGTGTTCCCCCTCTCGCTAACTCACTCTGTCATAAATAAATCTTTAAAAAAAAATCAGTATCCATGGCAGCAGTTCCCATGGGTGTCTCATGCCCCACCTCTCTGACTGCTGGACCCCTCTCAAGGCTTCCCCAGTGAAGACAATGCCTCTTAATCCCCCTCATTTCCTTCTTCCATCTGGGGCATCCTGTCAGGGTGTTTAGCCTTCAAGATCCCTGCCTCCCCACATAGCCTGAGGCTCTTATCACTCCATTGCCATTAAGATGCAATCTTGGGACCTATGCTATAGCTTCCTGTATACAGCCAGCTTTTTTCCACACCTTTGGGGTCGTCCCATACTAATCAACTGTTGAATCTGCATCCCACTGGAGGTGACCACGCCCCATGTGGAATGAGGCTTGCTCTGTTAGTATAATACTCTTGCAATTCAATTTTGACTTCTAAGAGTCAAGGTCAAGGCTGGCTTCTAAGAGATGATCGTTCTTAGGCTCAACAGGATAGAGGCTTCTTTTCAAGGGACAGCCCTCTTTCCAGTGCCTCTGTCCTGGATTTTGTAAACTATCCCATGTGCCTCTTGCTGGAAGAGGACAGGGGTGTTCTTGTGGCAAGGCAAAGGGTCAACGGCCAACGTTGGGAAGCCCTGCCTGCTCCTTCCACCTCCAACCAGAACACCGCCTGTATTCTCTACATACTGAGCTTCACCAACAGGTTTTTAGTTGAAAATGGGTTCAGAGAAGGGTGAATACTTCTGGCCTGATTCCCCCCTCTCCCATTCAACAGGCCTGAAAGTTCGAGAAGGGTGTGACTCTGAGCAATACAGAATCCTCTGCATACCAATCCTGAACCTCAAAACAGAGCCTGAGAGTTTGGCTTGATCCCAGGTTCCTTCATTCAACAGGTGGTTATTAAGAACACATTTGTGCAGGGGAAACTGAGCACAATGGGACACCTTCTGCCAACAAGACAGACCCATAGATCTGCCCTTTTATCTGTGAATACCTTAATGCTAATTTCCAAGGACTGGATTCTAGGACCTCCGGCCAAGATCCCTTCATAAGTATCTCTCAGGGGCCTTTCTGGCTGTCATGTGTGCCCAGGCACGCTCCACATGTTGGAAACAGAAAAACTCTCAGGGTCACTAAAAGCAACTTGTGGCATTATTTAGCAAGTGTAATACTGAACAAGTTTCTCACATCTACCAGCAGATTATCATATTTTAAAATTTCCCATTTCTCACACTGAAGGATAGTTCCTATAGGAGAGGTAACAAATCTCATACCATGCCAAAATTAGAAGAAATGAGAGAGAGAGAGAGAGAGAGAGAGAGAGAGAAAGAAAAAGAGAGAGAGAGACGTGAAATAAGAAAGGGAAAGAAGGAAAGATTAAGGAAAAAAACGATTTAGGAGAACTCTTCCAGGGGGTCCTGACCCTCTGGGCACAGTGGTGAACTCTAGTCTCTCACTGGCAGGAAAACAATATTCCCTCCCTCTTCCCCAAGATGTCTCCAGGTGCCTTTCCCTGAGGATGCATCGAGAAGCGGGGCCCTGAGCTTTGACCTTTCAACCTGGCCCGGAGATTGGGAGGTCGCCATTTTCATTCTCATCCTCTAAAGCTGTGCAAAAAACCTTCAGGGAACAAAAGCCAGAGAGGAAACTGGAGCCCACGACTTAGCCTGACCTCTGGCAAGGGTAGTGCAATCGCACCTCTGCCAAAGGCACCGAGCATCAAAGCAATAGGCTTTGAAGATTCGGAAGATCAGCAAGAACATCCAGCCAAGATCAAGTCTTCCAATCATAGAGAACTGCAAAACCCCAGTGCTTGGGGAATATAGCATATAGAATTCATGGTTTTTCTCCCCATGATTCTTTAGTGTTTCAATTTTAATTTTTTTCTCTTTCCTTTCTCAACCAATTTCTTATTTTATCCACTCTCTTTAAAATTTTTTTAAATTTTTCATTTTTATAGTAACATTCTATTCTTTCATTAAATTTAGTTTTATTGTTGGGTGTATATATAAGTTTTTCTTTCTTTACAATTTTGGGATGCAGTTTCTTCTAACAAACAGACCAAAATACACCCAGAACCTACTATATGGCTCTGTTCTCTTCACCTGTCTGATAATATTCTTTTTTTTTCTTCTCTTTTTTTGTTAAAGCCTTTTTAAAATTTCATCTTTACTGTTACATTCTACCCTTTCAATGTATTTAATTTTATTTTTGTGTATATATATATTTTTTTTTCTTTACAATTTTGAGATGTAGTTTCTTCTAACAAGCTGACTGAAATACACTCAGGATCCAGTGTACTGCTCTTCTCTGTTCACCTGTCTGATTTTATAAACATATATATATTTTTTTTTGGTTTCAGGTCTCTTCTGATTTGTCTAGTGTATACTTCTCTGGGGTCATTGTTGCCATGTTAGCATTTTGCTCTCTCAGTCACCTCTTCTTCTCTGGACAAAATGACAAAATGGAAAAACTCACCTCAAAAAAGAGAACAAGAAGCAGTACCAACTACCAGGGACCAAATCAGTATAATATAGGTAAGACATTGGAACTACAGTCAGAATAATGATTATAAAATACGAGCTGAGCTTGAAAAAATATAGAGGACACTAGAGAATCTCTTTATGAAGAAATAAAAAAACTTAAAATCTAATTAAGTTGAAATAAAAAATTATATTAATTATATGCAATAAAAAATTTATCCTAAGGGCTAGGATAAATGAAGCAGAAGAGAGAATCAATGATTAGAAGAGAAAATGATGGAGAATAAAGAAGCTGAGAAAAAGAGAGATAAACAATTACTGGTTCATGAGGGGGAGAATTCAAGAGATAAATGATACCAGAAAGCAAAACAATATTAGAATAATTGGGATCCCAGAAGAAGAGGAAAAAGAGAGAGAGCCAGAAGGTATATTGGAGCAAATTATACCAGAGAACTTCCCTACTCTGGGGGAGGGATCAGGCATTCAAGCTCAGGAGGCACAGAGAACTCCCCCTTAAAATCGATTAAAAAAAAGATCAACACCTGACATATAATAGTGAAACTTGAAAATCTCAGAGACACAGAGAAAATCTGGAAAGCAGTTTGGGACAAGAGGTCTATCACCTACAAGAGTATAAATATTAGATTGTCAGTAGACCTACCAACCAAGACCTGGCAGGCCAGAAAGGACTGGCGTGATACATTCAGGGTGCTAAATGAGAAAATCATGCAGCCAAGAATACTTTATCCAGCTAGGATGTAATTCAAAAAACAAGGAGAGACAAAAACCTTCCAGGACAAAGAGAAACTGAAAGAATCTGTGGCCACTAAACCACTCTGTAAGAATATTACATGGGATCTTTTAAGCAAAGAGAGAGCCCCAAAGTACAATAGACCAGAAAGGAACACAGACAATATACAGAACAGTGATTTTACAGGTAATACAATGACACTAAATTCATATCTTTCAGTAGTTCCTCTGAATGTAAATGAAGTAAAAGCCCCAATCAAAAGACACAGGGAATCAGATTGTATAAAAAAGCAAGACCCATCGATATACTGTCTACAGGAGACTCATTTTAGACCCAAAGTCACCTCTAGATTTAAAGTAGGGGGGGTAAAAAATTATTCATCATGCTAATGGACATCAAAAGAAAGCTGGGGTGACAATCCTCATATCTGACCAATTAGATTTTAACCAAAGAGAGATGAGGAAGGACACTATATCATAATTAAAGAGTCTGTCCAAGAAGAAGTTCTAACAATTGTAAATATTTATGACTCTAACATGGGAGCACCCAATTATACAGGCCAATTAATAATAAAATTAAAGAAACACATCAATAATGATACCATAATAGGAGGGGACTTTAACAACCCCACTCACTGCATGGGCAGATAGATCATCTAAGCAGATCAACAAGGGAACAAGGGCTTTGGAAGACACACTGGACCCAAAGAACTTCACAGATGTATTCAGAACATTCCATCCTAAAGCAACAGAATACATGTTCTTTTCTAGTACACATGGAACATTCTCCAGAATAGATCACATCCTGGGTCACAAATCAGGTCTCAACTAGTACCAGGACTGGGATCATTTCCTGCATCTTTTCAGGCCACGATGCTCTGAAACTTGAACTCAACACAAGAGGAAAGTTGGAAAGAACTCAGTTACATGGAGGCTGAAGAGCATATTGTGAAAATGTCTATGCTACCTACTGTAGGTACTGAATGTAATCTATACATTCAATGCCATCCCTATCAAAATACCATCAACTTTTTTTCACAGAGCTGGAACAAATAATCCTAAAATTTGCATGGAACTAGAAAAGACCCCAAATAGCCAAAGAAATGTTGAAAAAGAAAACCAAAGCTGGTGTCATCATAATTCCAGACTTCAAGCTCTATTACAAAGCTGTCATCATCAAGAAGCATGGTACTGGCACAAAAACAGACACATAGATCAATGGAACAGAATAGAGAACCCAGAAATGGACTCTCAACTCTATGGTCAACTAATCTTTGACAAAACAGGAAAGAATGTCCAATGTGAAAAGACAGCCTCTTCAATAAACGGTGTTGGGAAAAGTGGACAGCCACTATGCAGAAGAATGAAACTGGACCATTTTCTTGTAGCATATACAAAAATAGACTCAAAATGGATGAAAGACCTAAATGTGAGATAGGAATCCATCAAAATCCTAAAGGAGAACACAGGCAGCAATCTCTGTAACCTTGGCCACAGCAACTTCTTGCTAGACACGTCTCCAAAGGCAAAGAAAACAAAGGCAAAAATGAGCTATTGGGACTTCATCAAGATGAAATGCTTTTGCACAGCAAACAGTCAACAAAACCAAAAGACGACCAACAGAATGGGAGAAGATATTTGCAAAAGTCTTATCAGATAGGGATGCCTGGGTGGCTCAGTTGGTTAAGCGACTGTCTTCCGCTTAGGTCATGATCCCGGAGACCCGGGATCGAGTCCCACATCGGGCTCCCTGCTCCGCGGGAAGCCTGCTTCTCCCTCTCTCACTCCCCCTACTTGTGTTCCCTCTCTGGCTGTGTTTCTCGCTGTCAAATAAATAAAAATCTTAAAAAAAAAAAAGTCTTATCAGATAAAGGGCTGGTATACAAAATCTATAAAGAACTTACCAAACTCAACACCCAAAGAACAAATAATCCAATCAAGAAATGGGCAGAAGACATGAATAGACATTTCTCCAAAGAAGACATCCAAACAGCCAAGAGACATATGAAAAAAATGCTCAACATCACTAGGTAGCAGGGATATACAAATCAAAACTATAATGAGATACCACCTCATACCAGTCAGAATGGCTAATTGGCAAGTCAGGAAATGACAGATATTGGTGAACATGTGGAGAAAGGGGAACCCTCTTACACTTTTGGTTGGAAAGCAAACTCATGTAGCAATTCCGGGAAACGGTATGGAGGTTCCTCAAAAAGTTGAAAATAGAGCTACCCTATGACCCAGCAATTGCACTACTGGGTATTTACCCTAAAGATACAAATGTAGGGATCCAAAGAGGCACCTGCACCCCAATTTTTATAGCAGCAATGTCCACAATAGCGAAACTATGGAAAGAACCTGGATGTCCATCAACAGATGAATGGGTAAAGAAGATGAAACAATGAAATCTTGCCATTTACAATGTCGTGGAAGGAACTACAGGGTATTAAGCTACGCAAAATAAGAACATCAGAGAAAGACAGTTATCATATGATCTCAGTGATATGTGGAATTTAAGAAAAAAAAAACAGAGGATCATAGGGGAAAAGAGAAAAAAATAAAACAAGATGAAATCAGAGAGGGAGACAGACCATAGAGACTCTTAATCTTAGGAAACAAACTGAGGGTTGCTGGAGGGGAGGGGCTGAGGGGATAGGGTAACTGGGTGATGGACATTAAGGAGGACATGTGATGTATGAGCAATGGGTATTATATAAGACTGATGAATCACTAAACTCTACCTCTGAAACTGATAATATATTATATGTTAATTAAGTGAATTTAAATAAAAAAATTTTAAGAAAGATAGTTGGAAAAAAGCTACACATTGTATGCAGAGCATTTATAATGATTTATAATTGTATATGTGCTTATTTGTTTGATATCTCTCTTCCCTATTAGTGCCTTATCTACCCCTGTACCTCAAGTCCCCAGCACCATAGCAGAGACTCAGGGCATATTCATGAATGAATAATGAATAAAAGAGAAGTAGACATGAAAGTGACTATGTGTTCCCTACAAGAAGCAAAGAGCAGCCCCTGGTAAGCCCTGCTGTATTTTGTTTCTCTTCCAAAAATGTCTGTGATATTTCTTCTTGTATATTTATAATAAGATTCTCTTTTCTTGAGCCAGCTGGAATGAGTCTCTGTTCCTTGCAACAGAAATGTCCTAAGTTACAGCCAGAGAATGGGGCACATTGACATAAAAGTCAAAGTGAATAAAAAAACAAGGTAACATTCTAGTAGGAAACATCAGAGGAAAGAAGTAGTCCCCCTGGTATTGTTTATCTTCTCTTCATCCAATCTGAAACTGAAACTCTCAACCAAATTCCCGTCCTAAATTTAACCCTTTAAAACTGGCCTCTGACTCCACCTGGTGGAGAAACAGAAATCTGCGGCAATGAATCCATCCAAAGGAGGAGAAAAGGCACTAGATCTACTCAATTTCTCAAAAAGAAAAGACGGATATTCAGGAAGTTGAAAACAGGAGTTTCTGGAATATTTTAACCTGCTCAGCATCCCTGACAATAAATAGGCTTGAACAGCCATTTGCCGGTTGTTCTCAGCTCAGCTCTGAGAGTCCGGGACGCGCGTGTTCCATTTTTCCAGTCATTTGCCCCAAGCCTCTGTTTCTGTTTCATTTCTACGAAGAGGAAGTACAAGCAGGAGTGGGGAAGGGGGTTTGCTTCCTGGTCCAGATTCTGGGGACACTTTTGAGCAGCAAGAGATAGCCCACACTCCATCATCATTTGATAGCACTTCCGGCGCCGGCAGCAATGAGTCCCCATCAGCTGCCGATCCGCAGCCTCTCAGCAGCCCTAGCACCTGGTTAGGCGATTCTTTAGTTCTGGTGTCAGCACTGGCCCAGGCAGACCCTTCCTCCAGGATCCTGGGCTCAGGTGGCTCATTACCTCCACGCATTCCTACAGTCAGAGGGATTGTTGCTGCTCCCAGTGGCTACTTAACCTAGTTAGCGGAGTACAACCAATTTCCTACATTTGATTCCTCTGTTTGAAAACCTAAAGTGGCTTTTGATCCCCTGTGTCTCAAGGCCTGAATATCCTGATTCATATCAATTTCAGAAAATGAATGAAAATGAACTGGTAAATCAAAAGTTAATTTTGTAAAAAACCACAGAAGAAATTCAAAGTGATTTTTTTTTTTTAACTTTTGAAGTTACAAATAACTTACAGTAAAGACTGGCATGTTTGTGCACATAGACATTTAACTCTTAAAATTTTCAACTCAGAGAAAAAATACACAAATGAAAAAGAAAATCTCAGATTGAGAAGATACGTGCAAGTCATTACCTTTGTTCAAACTTTTATCAATTGCATTGCAGGATCTTCAAACTATTCTCTCTGCTTCCAGTCTATCTTTTCTTACCATTTAGCACATTATTATCAAAGTCATATTTCTAAAGAACAAATGCTATCACTCTTTTCCTTGACCTACTGGACAAGAAAGATTTAAAAAGTAGTTACTTCTGGGGGCGCCTGGGTGGCTCAGTTGGTTAAGCGACTGCCTTCAGCTCAGGTCATGATCCCGGAGACCCAGGATCGAGTCCCACATTGGGCTCCCTGCTCGGCAGGAAGCCTGCTTCTCCCTCTCTTCCTCCCCCTGCTTGTGTTCCCTCTCTGGCTGTGTTTCTCTCTGTCAAATAAATAAAATCTTTAAAAAAAAAAACAAAACAGTTACTTCTGGAATGTCTGAGTGGCTCAGTCAGTTAAGTGTCCAACTCTGATTTTGGCTCAGGTCATGATCTCAGAGCACTGAGATCAAGTCCTGCATCAGGCTCCATGCTGAGCATACAGCTGTGTGGGATTCTCTCTCCCTCTCTCTTTGCTCTTTCCCCTAACCCCTCCTCCTCTATCCAAGAAAAGAAAAAAAAATAGTTACTTCAGGATTAAGAAATGAATATCAAAACATAGTAGGCTGTCTTCTAACTTTTAAAGTTTCCTAACAATAGTGCAATGACTCAATTGTAGCAATGTTAAAAGCAAAAGGTTAGATAAACAAAATAGAGAATAGAAGAGCAATAGAGAAAAATCAGTGAAACCAAGGGTTGGGTCTTTGGGGGGAAAAAACCCAAACAAACAACATTGACAAACCTTTGGTTAGACTGATAAAGAAAAAAGGGACCAAACTCAAATAGCCAAAATCAGAAAAGAAAAATGGGGCATTACCACAGGTTTATAGAAATAAAAAGAATGATTAAGCATATGATGAATAACCATATACAAATTAGATAACCTAGATGGAACCGGTAAATTCTAGAAACATATTATCTACCAACACTGTATCATGAAGAAATGAAAAATCTAAATAGACCTATAACTAGTAAGGAGTTCGAATCAGTAATCAAAAATACCTCCTACTGAATAAAATCCCAGAACCAGATGGCTTCACAGGTGAGAATTACCAAACATTAAAAAAAAAAATTAACATCTTCCTAAAACTCTTCTGAAATATTGAAGAGGAGGGAGCACTTTCAAACTCACTTTATGAGGCCAGCTTTTCCCTTTTATGAAGATCAGACAAACATATTATAGGAAAAGGAAATAACAGACTAATATCCCTGGTGAATATTGATTGCAAAATCTTCAAGAAAATACTAGCAAACAAAATTGAACAGCTGTTAAGTGCATTATATAATGTAACCAAGTGGGATTTATTCCTGGAAGAATGCAAAGATGGTTCTACACGCATAAATAAATCAATGTATTATATCACATTAACAAAATAAAAACAAAAGCCACATGATCATCTCAATTCAGAAAAAACATCTGACAAAACTCAATGCCCTTTCACGATAAAAATTACTTAAACTGGCATGAAGACACGTATTCAAGATGGCGGAGAAGTAGGAGACCTAAATTTTGTCAGCTGCTAGGAATTCCGCTAGATAGCTATCAAACCGTTTGGAAGCCCTGTGAACTCAACAGGAGATTGAAGAAAAGAACAGCAGCAATTCTATGAATAGAAAAGCGACCACTTTCCACAAGGTAGGACAGGCGGGGAAGTGAATCTGAGGCGATTTGTGGGAAGACTGACCGCGGGGGGAGGGGCTGCTCCCAGCGAGCGGAACTTCTAGAAGCCGGCTCCAGTAAGGGACCTCACTCTGGCGGCTAAGTGAGGGTGGAA